>JAGGAP010000363.1:0-30834 GCA_017657235.1 Termitomyces sp. T73sscA | reverse complement strand
AATTTGCACATTGGAAATGGCATGACACACTTCTTTTACACTTTTTCCCACAGAAACATTTTCTGGTACCAGCAGTGGACATAGCTCCAGGCTGCTGAAATGCATTTGAAACTAGAAAAACAAATAAAAGTGAAACATAAGAAAAGAAATGGACTGTGCCAATACCAGAGAAATCACGTGATATGTCATCAAACTCTGTGCATGCACAAAACCTGATGTCATATAATAGAAGCACAGGAAGCAATGCACAGAAAAGATTGAATAAGACAAGAAACTGAGCAACTGAGCATATTGTGACAGAATGAATAAACTTGAAAAGTAGTTCCCTAACAGCTTCAGGGCCAGGAAAGATTGTGGTGAGGTCTTTCCAATTGATGTTGGAGTTGTAGTCATGGAGCTAGGGTAGGCTGAGGACAATGGGGGTAGACCTGAGGAGCTGAGTGACAAAGAAGTTCAGCAGGAACTTCAGACCATTGTCAAGAATAATGTAGCTGGAAGGGTATTATGGTTGTTGTTTTCTTGGTATAAGTGTTCTTTTAGACAAAGCAGATGGGTGGTCACTGCACCTCTGACAATACTTTGTTGTATCTCTTTACACTATCACATCTGTGATATGCTAATAGCATTCATTATCTTGAGATGCCATAGTAGATTTCAATTTCTAGGACTTGCTGTCTTCTCATGCAGCATATCACATAGTCATCAACTCTTCAGTTGTTTTTCTGGACATGCTTTCTTCTGGTATATGCACTACTCCTTGGTATGCCCTTGGCATGACATACTAAACTCTAAGCAGATGCTACAGCAGGAGAAGCTGGGGTCATAGTTATGGATGAGGAACCAAGGTTTTGAGTTGCAAGCAGCAAAAGCAGTGTTAGCCAAAGATTTGGTGAGAGTGGCAAGGCTGTCAATGGTCTGAAAGTACTTCCAGATATTGGAAGATGCATAAGGACCACTGGTAGTAGATTTGGCAAGGCTGTGCAAGACTTGAGTCTGAATGGACTTGTTGTTGAAAATGTTGAGGGTTATACACTTGAAGAAATCCTTGTCAATGGTGCCAATGGAAAAAGCACAATCTATAAGCTCACAGACTTATTTGGCTGTGATGTCAATGGGTTCTCCAATGGGCACATACATTGATAGGGCTTTGCATATGAGGACAACTTGCTTGACTGAGCCTTTGCGGTGCATGCATGCCTTGAGTACATCATAGCATTGTTTTGATGTTCTATCAGTTTTTAATCTCTTCAGCTCAGCATCAGAAACTATAGCATAAATAACACCAATGATGAAATTGTTGTTTGATAACCAGTTTGCATAGGCATTGAGTTCTGTGAATTTATCTGCTTGATGATCAGACACCTGGGGTTCTTTTCAGATGCAAAGATGTAGTGATCAAGCCTGCTCTGTTGAAGAAATATCTCCAACTTGGTTGACCTCTTTGTGAACTCCTCAGTAGTGCAGTCAAATAGAGGCTTAGATGCAGGCCAAATGGCATTGAGTTTTGCCAGCTGAATACATGGATATGCAGCATCCATGGAGACAGTGCCTGAAGGAGAGGAGAGAGATTCCATAGTGCATGCAAGGCAGAGAAGGCATAAAGATATTATGAGCATGTAGATAAAATTGGCATATAATTGGCATGTGAGGGTTCAAAGTAGCCAAGAGAGTGTTGTGTGAGAAGAGAGAAGGATGGGGCAGGTTTTGTAGTCATAGTCACTGAAATTGAAGTGCACAACAGCAAAGGCCCATAACCTGTTAGAACTTGACAGTCCATAAGTAATGTCCTCAGCACAAAGTATAATTGTCTGAGATATAGCTACCTGATAGTCTGTAAATAATGTCTGTACAGGTAGTTATGTGAGTGCTTTGCATGCAAAATACAACAACAATTGGGCTTATTCTTAGCACAATATATAAGTGTCTGAGAATGTGATATATTGGGTGTCTATATAAGTATGGGCTATAACTGGAAACAAAGGAAGCTCAGAGTCATATATGAGGATAGTGAGATAAGAGATAGGGGGGCATAATAAGGGAGTGGCACTGATGTGAACGATGCTCATACTATAGATTGTTGATTGCCAACACAGACCAAACATTTTGATGATGGATGAGTAGGTATGAATAAAAAACTGAATGAGCCTTGGTTGCTGAGGTATAATAACTCAGATTGCCAGTGTCATCTTCAATTTAATGCTAAAGAGTAGTAAAAAGAGAAAGGAGTAGTTGAAAGAAGAGGTACATGTAATCATTTGTTAAGACATACAGATTGTGTAAATTCACTTGGTCTGCAAAACCACACTAACAAGAGATAGTAGGAATTTTACCTTTCTCCCACTTTTCAACAGTCAGATGAGTGAGTCACCTTTAATGAGGTTTTGATTGAACTCTTGCAAAAAGTAATTTATAGACTAACCAAATTCTCAATCACAGACAAATCATTAGGCACCTACAATGCAACTAAGGGAAAGTAATCTAAATGGAAGGCATAGCAGTAGAATTGCCAGGGAGTGTCTCATAATGGGAAGGATATGTCATTTGATGGTAAATATATCAAGCTGTATGGGACAGTGATGTCCCTTCACTGCAAGAACTTTGGGTTGCTTGTCCTACAACAAATTTCTGAGTGTATAAATCTACAAGACATGGGAGATCTAAACATACCAGCTAGTGTAACTACCTCCAGTGGAACCTCTTGTATCTTATCAAAATTTTTTCGCAATTTCGCACGAGAGTTCAGCCTGACATATGTTGTCATTGAGCAAAAGTCTTTCAAAAAGTTGATAAAATTAGCTTACATTGCCTATATTCCATTATAGATGCAGAAGAATGTTTATGCAGATCTAGGGATGGACTCACTAGCATGGAGTTGACGTATACTAATGATTGAAACTGGTCAGTGCACAAGGCTAAAAATAGTGCAGGTTAAAGATTGAAGTACAAACATTTTCCATTAATCACTACAAAAACTGACAAAAAGTTATTGAACATCAGTAAAGGAATACCAGTATTGCATATCAGGACGCACAACTATAGAGGATGTTTGTCTGAGGAACAACATGGTACTAAAATCAAATCATAAGATAACTTCAGGTAACATCAATGGAAACTTTGTTACCGCAATAAGTGTAGCTGCTGCGCAGATGGCTGTCAAGAGCCCTGTGCATAAACTAAACGGGATCCTATTAGTAATTGTTGTATCATAACTGACAGGTTCACCCGGGCTTTCCTGAAGATGATGAGTCGATTAACTATACTTTCTGACCTGCCAGTTGTGTCATTTAAAGCACAGGTTGAGTTGTCAGAATTTCTGCATAAGCAAGCGAGCCTACGATTTGAAGCCACTGCGCAACTGATTTAAAAAGTAGACAAGTGACAAGCTGATGATAACATCGCAAACAATGGTCAGGGACAAAAAAGCTGAGCGTAATCGCTACTCCAAATGTCAGTAAAAGGTATTTTTCCGGCGATCCAAAAATTGACAATATTCTTACATTCGTAAAGCTTAATTCTTTTATGGAGCTCAGAGAAGGTTTGCTGTATCTGTTGAGGGCAGTGAAGACATGTCTACGACATAAAGTTGATTATTACTGACAGGGAAACATTTCCTACTGAAGAATTTGCATCAGTATCCTATTGGCAAGTGAAATGGATGGTAATTCGTCCTCACTTAAGCCAGAACCTGTTTAGAAATCAGCAACAATGAAGGGTACTTAATGCGAAATACCGGATTACAGAGTTGTGCAAGCGATGCAGCGATCTAAGATTACAAAATGAGTGAGCCTTTTGAAGGGGGTTTTCTCCAATGACACATTGCATACAATGAATCCAACAATATAATTCCGCAATATAAATCCTGCGCTGACTGCAGGAATGCTATAAGACGATGCACGAGACATTCAGAATTTTCTTACGATGATATATTCTCCATGCATAAAAACTAGGAAAAAGTTTAGATGATTATTTTTTCCAGACTGTAAAAGAGCGCACCATTGAACGGATGAGGTGATAACGACCTAGGAACTGATATAAATCTTCATAATCAACAGATCGAATGAAACTTACAGTGATCATGATGGAATTCTGCAAGACGTCATACACAGTGATCTTGAAATTTCAAACCACGTACTGCTGTTCCACTGTTAAGTTATCAGATATACTTCCTGAGAAGGATTCCTTAGCACAACGCTCACACAGAGACAGGAAGCGCCATTTGTTCGGTTGATGGGTACATCTTTTTTGCAATAGTTTCAAATATTGCATGTATGAGAAATGCCACATGGGCAACTTCAAGTAGACTAACATAATTTTATAAACTTCCTCCACAGACAAAGATGATAAGACATGACTTACCAGAGGAACAAAACCTGTGACCATCAAAAAATGTATGAAGGACATCCGAGCCTCAATGGATCATCAAAGCAACTCACGAATAATTTTAGGTACCTATTATCATTAGGATATGCTCGAAGGTAAAAGACCAGTTGAGAGCATGTAATCCCAAAAAGCCTGGATTGAAAAAATGAGCCAAGACTGAGTCATCTGAAACCTGAGAAAAAGCTTGCTACAGAAAGCTCATCATAACTCCTATAGGACAAAGAGAAGTGAGGAAGACTTGACCCATTCGCTATAGCTAGTAGTTACGTACCTGCAATGAATGGCCCATTAATTGTTTCTACGTTCACCACCATTTCTGTCGGGTAGCGGTGAAAGGCTCGAGTGTAAGGGGTAAAGTCTAGTCGGTTTCAGGACTCTGCCGACTTTTGGGGTATATATAATGTCATGATTAAAATTTATAGCACGTGTTGCACTGAAAGAAGTACTTTACGCTCAATCATTGGCATGCATCAATCTGGTTCGAGGGGCTGCAAACAAACATTTCAAGTTGATAAACCATCAAGGCTTCTACAGCTCCCCAAAATTAGCTGGTGCTTTACGTAATTCCCTCGTATCTGTCGGGTATTTGTTAGTGCTCACACCGACGAAAGATCTAAATACATACATAACAGCTGATAGAACTCTGGGTAGAGAGGCTGTGGTCTTCCAATCATGATAATCAATCAACTTTGAATACCGTCGGTGATTATCTGTCCCCATCGATAGAATACCCCCAAACTCTTGGCAAGGGTTTCGAAATGCAAAACAGGTGGTTGTTAGGCACACTTCGCGCAAGTACATCAGCGAGTTCAAGGTGAACATTGGAGCATGGATAATAAATATAGAAAGCACCAAAACCAATACAAAACGACCACAAGGCGAACGAACGAACAACAATCAAGAGCCACCCCTCTCAATCAACCTCAGCGCATGTCTCGCCTTCTCTACAACCTGTCTATCATCATCACGTCCCCCATTGGCTCCACGGACCCCTCCAAGTCCGCCGCCAGCCCACTCGCACACGTGCCTCAGCGTGCCCTCGAAGCCCGCCAATCGGATCTCCGCCGCGCCGGTCACGGCCAACTGCGCAACACACGACACGAGTGGACCCCGGGCTTGTGCGCGGGGCATGTGCGTGTGGTGTGCGTGCGCGTGCGCGGTGACGCTGGACGTTGAGGAGGCGTTGAGGGTTGCTGTTACCAATGCGGCGTGTAGAGCGGGGAGAATTTGTGGATGCGAGAGAATGCGCGCTTGGAGTGGAGCTTCTGTATCGTTTGCGAGATTCGCGAGGAGGGACGCGGCCTGAGGTAGATCGGTAAGATTGATGAGTGACAAACATCATGATGATGAAAAAGAAGACTTTTACTTGGAACATGATGTCGTCGTTAGCGGATTTGAGAGCATTCACAATGTGATTCAGGATGACATCCTCTCCGACCTCGATGGTGAGAAACTCTACACCGATCTCGTCCTCCGCAAGATTGCTGAGTACGTTCAACACCTGCTCTTTGATCCCCACATCAGGATCTTCCAGAAACCTGCACAACAACACACCCAAAGTCAATACCAGACTGACCCCCTCAACCCTAACACAGAGAAGGGGAGGCAATGCAGAGAAGAAAAACGAACCCTAAAACCCGGCTCCAACCAACCTCCTTCATCACCCGCTTTTTCAAGTCCAGCCCGCTCCGGTACAACAAGTTCTTGAGCGCCCATAGTGCGTTGACCCTCAACAGCGGCTCGTCGTACCCCATTATCTCCACGAGCCTCTCCACGAGCCCATCCTCCAACAACACAGGTCGTAGCGGAGAAAAGCTGTTCACAAGGTTACACACGACCGCCAGACCAGCACCAAGCACGCGCTTATCCTTCTCCCCCTCCCACTCCTTTCCGGCAGAACCACCGCCGCCCGCGATCCCCCTGGCTTGAGCATTAGCCAGGGTGAAAGGACCCTGATCCTTTCTTGGCGATTTACCCTTGACACACCGCCTCCACACTCCCATGCCCAACTCGCTGTCCACGATATTTGTGCGTAGCACAGCGACGGCCCTGCTCATCGCCCGCACACACTGACACGCCGCGTACCGCACGCCCGGGCTGGGATGTGCGAGCCCGGCGCGGAGGACCGGCACAAGCGGCGGTGTTGCGCTTGGGGAAGGGACGGGCGGAGAGGGCGAGGGGGAGAAGGAGGAGTTTGAGGTCATGGAGGTGGAGGCGGCGGGGAAGGAAGAGGGGTGGTGGTATGATGGGAGGAGGTTTGGCTCAGTTAGGGAACGGCGGACGTCGTTGTCGAATAGGGATAGGGCTGCTATTGTCGTCAGCGCTGCCTGTTTGTGTTCATCAGCTTGAGATCGGATTGGTAGATAGGAAAGAGAAGCGTCGTACTTCTCGCAATAAAGCCCGTCCTTCGGGCTCACACCATTCCTCTTCTTCCTCTGTCTTCACCTCATCTTCTGGAGGAGGAATGTACACCCTTGAACCACCCAAACCCGCTGTGTTACTACTTTGCCCGTTCACGGTTCTTGGACCTGATAGCTCCGCTTCCAAAATCAACGAAGGCGGTGTGGGCGGGAGAGGGAGAGCCGTGACGAGCCCCACAAGCTGAGCGAGACATCCGCGTTCAAACGCGGCCTGACAGAGCGATGCGTCGTCTGCGACCAGGTGATCTGCGAGCCCTGTGTCAGTTCAAGTATAAAAGGTGATGAAGCAGTACGTACATAGAATGAAACACGCTCGAGTCCGCTGAAAAAGCGTCACCTGCCAGAAGTTCCCCAGATGACTACTACTGGTGCCCGTGGAAGCGTGTGGGGTACCCAAATCCTCAGTGGGTGAGAGCGGCGAGGCGATCGTCCGTTTTAGGGTGTTCATTACTATGCGCATAGAGTGTTCGTCTTGTTGGTGCCGCGGGAGGGCGCGGAGGACGTGTGCAGCACTAGGATAAGAAACTGTAGGTAAGGAAAGGAGCAAAGAAGCTCGAGAACGCACCATAAGCATGCAGCGAGTTGAAGATCAGGTGATCGAGATTTTGTGAGATTGAGAACAGTAGTTAGTGGTGAAGCTGACCGCAATGTGAGCTTACGTGCAATTCTACAGTAAACAAAGAGGAGAACCTTCTCGATCAACACTAGGTCTCGCGAGGGCACTAGCCACATCCGTACTTTCCTTAGCAAGTGCACCAAGCGCAGCAAGCGCTGCTTCTTGCACCTATACATATAATTCAGGAAAAATATCAGAAGCAGTATCATCAATACCTTCATATCCGTCGATCCCATCAATGCAACCAAGTGACGCACCGTCCAGCCCCCAAGACGGGCTGGTCCGGGACCCACCACAGCTTTTTCCCATCCTCGCCGAGGCTTGGTGTCTTTTTCTTTTTCTTTTGCCTTTGTTCGTTCCGCTGGAGGCATCCATTCTGATACAGAGAGACGGTGGCGCGATGAACGTATAGTGGAAGCCAGGAACTGTGCAATGGAAACTTGGGTTGCGGTGTCAGTTAGAAGAGGGAGGAGCGTGTCAAGGGATTCTGGCTGTAATAGGAGAGTGATATAGATATTATGTTGAACTGGTAGAGAGACTCACGAGAAAGAAGAATTCGATAGCATCGCGAGCATCCTGTTCGGCGATACTAGACGCGGGGCCCAAACCCCACTGAGAGGGACCGACGGCATCAGCGGCCGAGGCGGCGAGAGCACGCAGGGCACGGGCGAATGCGGCGCGGAGTACGGGAGAGTCGTCATTCGTGAAACGGGCCAGTGCGTAGAGAAGGGCGGGGGGTGCGTGGGCGCGGAGGAGGGCGAGGAGAGCCTCGTCGGAGCCTGGATTTCGTTAGTGAAATGCATGCTGGGACTGGGAACATACCGTAGCTGAGGGAAGCCACGACATGTGCGGCTTCGATGCGGATTTCGGCAGATGCATCAGGGCAATTCAAGCAATCGACAAGACTACAAAGTGTCGGCTTTAGTATTGACAATGGCGAGTTACGACTTACTTGGTGACAAAGACACGATCACGGGCAAGCTGGAGCTTTGCGCTGGGGTTGCCGATGACGGCGTTTTTTGCGCTGCGTAAACTCACGAGATTCACTGAGCTCACTGTCATTGGCCGACAAGCAATGACGCGGACCGCTCACCAACTTCATGATCGTGTGAAGCTGATCGGTGATTGGCGCGCGGGCACGTACCGAACACCAGAGGTCTTCCTTTGTATCCCATAGGCTGCACCCGTGGATATCTCGACTCGGGAGCTCCTGAATCAGTCACGCTCGAGTTCTTCGGTGTACGGCATGCAGATACTATCCTCGCTCAATACCATACATGTCGATTTACTGTTACTCTTTGCTCTTGAGAGATGTCTTTGCTGCGCTGGCACCTCGAGATTCTGGTGCGATGTTTCTTGAATTCCAAGCCTTGGTGCCTCTACGCAACCAAGAGCAGCAACGCCAACGTGATTTCTACTTTGATCTACAGTCCAAGAAATACAACAAAAGGTGGAAAGATTTCCTCAGGCAAGAAGTCACTGTCAAATTCCGTCGAGTTCACACTCGATCTGGTACTGAGTGGTATCCCAGTCTAGGTGATATTGCGCGTGCAATACTCGTTCGACGTTTGAAATGAAGATTGGGTAAGGAGTAATTGGACCAAATCACCTGTGGTCTCGCTCGTTCTCTCCAACCAGTCGATCGGTGTTGCTAAGAGTCCTTGCATGTGTAAGCCTGACCCATTCCAATAAGTTGATGAATTACAAGGTGTTGATGGCATCCTCGTTGACAATTTCCTGCTGGCTCCCCATTGCTTTTGACTGACATGTTTTTGTAGTTCGGGACCTCAGGAACGGACACGCGGTTAGTTCACTTGATATTCCGCCTCTTGTATACCCTCAGCCTTCTCCTATCTTACCGACGTTATGTTAAAGCTACTTGTGGCTAGGTGAGTCGCTCTGTCTGCTTGCTTACAATCACTCTGAGCCAGTTCGACTCCCTCGAGCGTGTATCTTCGATATCAACGGAGTGCGTACTATCATGGAGAGACCCTTGACGATTATTGATGTTTCTGCTCAGGGGAATTCACTGCCAACGCTCAAATCTGGCCTCGCTCTCAATGCGACGATTGGTAGAGAAGCCAATGCTATCTACCTGGTCGTCGCCAACATGGGCAGCGAGCTCTGTCGTGGCTTACTTTGTCCTTAGACATAAATTCCTTGCTGTCCTACGACTGGGAATTAACCGATCGGTTTCGCTACCACTTGTTTTACAAACGTCACGTCAACGAGTGCTTTAGTCAGATGTATGACATAGCCACCTTCGCTGTTCGTTCTGTGATCGTTGTGCCTTGGATGATGCTATGTATTTAGACTCGACTTCGTTGTAGAATCTCATCATTTGCACTCCCATCGATGGTCTCGGCTTTCTTACTTAGACTCTTGAGAGAAACAAAAGGAGATGTTCTGACTCGGAAACAGATCCGTCAACCGGTATAAAACGGGATTACGAACACATTACGGAACGGTGGGGTGAAGGCAGCAGAATTGGACTAAAAAAGCGGTCGGTCTTCCGAAAAGAAACAAATTAGAGAGGCATTAGGGATGGTGATTGATGAAGCATGGTGCGCATCATCGTGACCTTTGGAAGCAACTTCAAGAGAACCCCGCTGTCGTAACTCAAGGAAGTGCACACGGTGCCCAAGAGAGATATAGTATCAGTTACTCAACCGGTGGTTTGTTTGGACGACAAATTGGCCATCAATCTACAAAACTTAGTCGTCAGTCACCGCCCGATGCGATCGCCAACATCCGAGACCATATGTAAATCCATCAAAATACTTACTCAAGTCCCGTCCACTGTCTTTTCCAACCTCTTTTGCACTACATTATCCTATCCATCTATAACATCCTATAGAGTCTAATGGCTTCGCCCGCAATACAAAGCGAAGCAAGCAGCGCTGAGCTGCTCGTCTCTGCTACACGGGGGTTTAACTATCTCTTCTGCAACGATCTCAATCGCGCTCGGGAGCATTTCGCGGGCAAAGATGACCCGTATCACCTTCTCGGACAAGGTGTATGTGCGTTCATGGAGGCGGCGCTTGGTATGGAGGTATGTTCGTAATCTTCGATTCGCCGTTTTGTCGATGGCGCATTTTGGAATAGACTGGATTGCTGGCGGAGGCGTCTAGATGTCTGAGTCTGTCTGAGGCGGGGTCAAAGCGCCAGATGAAGAATGCTATCAAGCCAATTACGAGACAACGCTTTGCGCCGGGGTTAGAGTTTGAGATACTCAACGCGGACGCAGTTGTGCTTCTGGGCCTCACGAGCGCTCTCAGGTGTGTGATTAGCGGCGCCTCATAACTTTTCCTCATATCGTTGATACGTATAGCGAATCCTACATGGGCTATCTTCAGTGCATGTTTGTCCATCCTGCCTGTCCACCTCAACATAGCCTGCTCATGTCACCTCCCTCAGGTATTCTTTGAACAATGCACACTCCAAATTCTCCAAGTATGTCCAAGGTCTAATTCTATGTCAAACACTGACTGATACATGTTTATAATTATTCAGACTTTACAAGACTGTATTTCCTAATGGCTTAGACGCTTACACGACTCCGTCCGCCACGCCCGCACCTTCGCGCAAATCTTCCACACCGTCATTACACGCCTCTATCTCTTCCTATAACTCGTCGGTCTCCACTGTCACGACAACATCCTCGACAACGACCAAATCTTTCTTCTCGCGCTTTACCTCAAGTTCCACGTCTGTATCATCACATCAAAACGTTAATGTAAATCTACCGGATGCAGAGGAGCTACCACCAGATGGGCCAATAGAAGATTTGATCGTCTCAGGCACCGCGTTTGGGTATGGATTATTCAATCTAGTGTTTTCGTTGTTGCCGAAAAAGGTGCAGTGAGTGTCACTTTGGACTTTTACCTTGGTTAGACTACTGACGATGTCATACCGATGTAGAGGTGTGGTTGGGCTCCTGGGGTTTAAATATGATCGGAAACTGGCCGTGAGGGCACTTGCGGTGTCAGCTGGAAAGTCGGACGTGCATTCAGTTTTTGCAGGGTACGTGCTCTCATCAATTTCCTCGGTCTTTAACGACTGATTCGTTCTTTTTTTAGGCTGGTGTTGATGACGTACCATGGTGTTGTGCTACTCCTTTCCGGATACCAAGCGGACGAGGCGCATATTATTAGACAGTATAAAGCCGTTGTTGATAGGTACGCGTTCTGATATCACCGTGCTTGACAAATGTTGATGATATCTTTTCACACAGCATTGAATCACGTTTTCCGGAAGGTGCTCTATGGATCCTCAACCGTGTTCGTTCCTTTTCTGTTGAACGAAAATGTCTACGCGTAATCTGAAATGGTGGTTCATAGGCCAAGATTATGCGGATGTCGTATGATCCTGAGGGCGCGATCAAGGTTCTGCGTGACGGTCTTCGCCCTGATAGACCCCACTCATTCGCGCAGGCTGATACATTAGTTCGTATCTCTTCAAAAGCAAGCATTATGACGCGCTTACTGACACGCCATTGTACAGTTGGTATTTGAGTTGGCGTGGACGCTTCTGGGGCAACGACGATATCAGGAGGCGGCAGATATGTTCGTTAAGGTTACTAATCTTAATAACTGGTGCGTCCATCAATGGCTGCCATTTGGACGCAGGAACTGATTTTATTTCTTTTGTTCACAGGAGTCATGGAACGTATTACTTCCTGGCTGCAGGCTGTTATATCTCCCTAGGGAATACAAGCAAAGCGCAGGCGCTTTTGGATGCGGTTCCTGACCTAATAGATAAAAAGAAGATTAGTGGAAAGGATCTACCTACGGAAGTGTTTATTAAGAAGAAATGCGAGTCCAATTCAAGTGTTTCGTGTGACGAATGCTGACTTTGGAACAGTGGCATTTTACCAGGAGAAGCAAATGCGGAGAGGTGGAGACCCGAAGCTGTGGGCACAATCGATCAAGATTAGTATCGCGGAGGAGCTGGGTCTCTGTAAGCGCAAGTTATTAAAATAATCCAGTATACCAACCTCATTTTGCTCACAGTCTGGAATACCCATGCACGGATAGAACGACGTCTTGCCCGCGCCCACATAAGAGAGTGGTCCGCTCTCACCCCTGCACTCACACTCTCCATCTCAGATGCAGTCACCCCGATTCCTCTTGTTTCCCCCATCGCGACGTCAGCACGAGCAGGCCGCCTCCCTCGCCCCATGTTCGGATTTTCACATGCCCTCCAACCCATGCCTCTATCTGCCAACCTATACCGGTCGAGTTCTTCCTCGTCACATGGGCAACGAGATTCTATGGCTGACGGACCCGATGGACCCACGCCTGGCTCGAGTGAAGGCAACCCCAACGGCCTCCCAGATATTGATACCCCCGACGAACAGGCGATAAGGCATCTCCTCATTGGCGTATGTGAGCGAACAGCAGGCGAATTCGAAGCAGCGAGAGAGAGTCTCAAAGCCGCGTGTGAATTGCAGTCTTCGATTAAGGTATCGACGTGGGTTGGAGGTGTGGCGATGTTTGAACTTGCGGTACTGGAATTGAAGGAGGTTGAGGCGGCCGAGACGGAGAAGGGTGCGAGCGTGTTCAGTGAGGGTGGGGCGGCGGGGGTGCATGAAGCTGTTAAGAGGTTGACAGAATGGGATAAGGCAACGAAGGCGGCGGGGAAGAAGCTGGATGCAGCGATGGCGCTTGCTGGGAGTTCGGTAGATCTGTCAAGTCGGCTGGATAGTCGGGTGTCGATGCTTAGGGATGAGATTGCGGTGAAGAGGGAGGCATTGGGCATTTGATGATTTTCGTGTGGGACTTTTATTATTTACACCTGTGTAGAATAATTAGACAATTCTGGGCATGGAGGCTTGAGGTAAAGAAAGGGTGGTTACAAGGTTGTGGTACTATTGGCACTTTGATCATTGAAAACACGTCACATACGAAAGGAATCGAATTAAATGACTACGAAACTGTAATAGCATGTCCATTCTTAGTTTTCGTCATTTGTCATCTGATCTCTTTTTTTTTTGGCGTCACAAGTCGTCACTTCGCATCAGAAGATCACCACACGTACCACTGCTGATCCCTCTGATTTGGTTTCGTTAGATCTTTAAAACGGACCGTAGAGTTCGAGAATCTTGGTTGGCCGCGTCCTTTGGAACCGGACCCATCAAATCCTATGTCAAGTGAACTATACACATGACTGTCAATGCCGCACAGAATGTGTCCAGATGATTGGTATAAATAAACACTGGTACTTACTTCCCACTTTGTCGATCAACCTCAATTCTGGCCATGGCTCTCACCGATTTCCCAGATTTTCCAGAGCACATCCCTACCCATCCGCTTCTTATCATTGATTTTGAACTCATAAAGGCAGGCAATGTGAATGAAATTAACAGGCTTTGGGAGGCAAGCACGAAACTCGGATTTTGGTAGTGAGTGGGACATCAGGCTAGTTCTTCTTTACGTTTCCGTATTGATCATACTAGCTTGAAGAATCATGGGGCAGATGAGGAGGTTAGAGGGATGTTCGAGATGGGTGCTGAGACCATGGCTCTTCCTCTCGAGGAGAAGATGAAATTTGAACAAGGAAATGATGGGATGTCATTTGGGTACGACTCAGTTCAGTTACATGGTTGTCGAGTGCTGATAAGACAACTAGTTATAAGTCTGCTGGCGCCAACGCCGTTGACGCGTCAGGAAAGAAAGACGCTGTTGAGTTTATCAATGTATCCAAGGACGACGCGCTGGCGTGGCCAAAACAAATGCATCGCTCCTACCCGTCAACAGTAAATTCTCGCATGGAAAAGACAATCGCTCCATTTATACGCAAGTCTATCGAGGTTAACAATGTCCTTTTGAACGTCCTGAACGATAGACTTGGACTCCCCTCTGGAACTCTCCTCAACAAACATCGTGACGACGAGCCCAGCTGTAGTGAATCAAGGGTCACGAGAACGCCACCTTCGGAATTGACGCCGGGCGATCCAACACTGGGAAGCCATACTGATTTCGGTTCTTTGGTAATGATATGCTTCTGTTCATTACGTGTGCCTGACGGACTTTGGGGCAGTCCTTCCTCCACAATCGCCTTGGAGGCTTACAGGTCCTTGTTCCAGGAACAGATTCATGGCAGTATGTCAAGGTGCGGATCTACCTATTGAGCTTGTTTTTTATAGAATTGCTGTACGACACGTAGCCAATCGAAGGGCACGCAATATGCAACATTGGCGACGCATTAGCTATATTCAGTGGCGGAATACTGCGATCTAACTTGCATCGAGTCGTGTACCGTATACTCCTTCTTCCTTCCAACCATGTCCTGATCAAGTTATAGTCCGCCCCCCGGGTATCAAAGCACCATGGAGCGATGGTCCTTGGTGTATTTCACACGTCCAGGCAATTCTGTGGTTCTTCGTGCCTTTGTGGAGGATAGCCAATTGATTACCGATGCTGTTGCAAATAACCAGGAGAAAATCCATGACTCTGGCGCAACGTCGTCTGAATGGTTCGCCAGGCGGATCAAGAACCAACGTATTGAAAACAGAAAGGTAATAATAATCAATACCTTTCGTTTGGTGACGCTTAGTACACTTTGTTCCAGGGCCCAGAGACATGGATGGCTAGTCGAGGAACTGAAGAAGTTCCCAGCATTGCCTAAGCACCCTTACATTTACCTCCAGTTAGCTTTCGATTCTGGTGAAATGTTTTCAATGACTGTAGTGTTAAATCCGTCAGCTATGGAAAATGGGCTTTCTACATCACGTTTGCTCTCTTTCTAAATCCTCAAAGTGGATTGGCATGATTTCTTAAGAAGCCCCTACACATGATGTACTCATGAATAATTGAAGTCGTTGATATTTGAGCTCCACGAGTCTTTTTCTCGTATACAAGCACTCATGTTTGTGATCATGATTGGTAAACGATTCTGCACCCCGTTGGTTTTTGTCAATGCGTGCAGAGTTCTTTCTTATTCGGATTGAACATCAAGTTGCTTCAATTGCGTCTGTTCCCTCTGACGTAGTTCCTCTGGTCGTCCCACAGTTCAGTCGCTGCGCAGTGCCAGATGTCGTGAATATGTCTACTAGGACAGACCACGCAAACTGCTTTGTCAATGGTCTGGTTGACCGGTTCCTGAACATCCCCATTTTATCGATAGTGAAGTACGCGGGAGGATGACTCACGATTTTTTGGAGAGCTTTGCCAACTACGAGGTTCGGGCCCTTGTCCAACTTCAGTCGTCTTTGCTGAGGGTGACCTTCCTAGATCTCTCTATCAGATCAGCGATCTCATCTTAGGCCCTTCCCACCCTCCGATCTGTCTGACGCTACCGAGTCGCACCGGCGAGGTCTTTCTACTTCGGACCTCTCTTCGTCCGGCTTCCAAAGTATCTTTGTTTCAGAATTTCTGCTGTCTGCTCGTATACAAAAGACTGTGAGGTACTGCAAGTAGAGCGCTCGCCAAGCGACAACCATGTTGCGGTCGAAGAAAAGGAACGGTGACACATAGCAGCCGCCTCGTTCGACACACCTTCCTCACCCTGACAGGCCAACAAACCTTCTTCGTAACTAGATCTGTGATGAAAGTATTTGTTGGCTGTACAAAAGGCATTCTTTATACATTGTATATGGCGTCCTTTTCGGTCTCGTCTTCTTCATATCATCCGCTGGCATTTGGAGTCACTCTGTAGACTGTTTCATGATCTTTTCTAAGAAACCTTCTCGGATCGAACACATTAGCCTGCATTCACGCAGCTCTTTGACATCTTTGATGTTTTCAGTTTTTATGGGAGCAAGGAATCAGAACGGATGCAGTTTGCATATCGGAGTCGTTGGTGGCGGCTGCTTGACAACGGTGAGACTTGGAAGGCAAAGGCGGATACACGCATTTTTACTCTAACCTTGAGAGCGTAAGGCCTCTCCAAGTGGAATTATTTCCTGTGTTCCTTGGAACAGTCGTCGAGTATTCTTACGTGAATTCAACCTGGGTCGGCATCATTAAGAAAGACACGAAAACCAAGAGACTGTCCGACATACATAACCTGTGAAACAAAGACAAATGTCGACAATGTCTTAAAATGAGGGACACGTATTGACTTGCCAGCATGGAGTTAACGTAGACTTGATACCGCAAGAAAGAAATTAGCAGAAGACGATTGTAATTCAGCTCTTGCACATACATTTTCCTTGGATTTCCGTAAGCGCTGATTGCAATCGTCATTGATAATCTGATGATTGTTATATAGATAGACACACCGGCGTAAATCACACTTGTTGGTGGTGTAGTGTAGAACTGACAGCCATTTGGGAACGACAATATAAAAGGCCTTCCGGTAGAACTCACAACGATAAGGGTGCATCCTGCGATGACGCCCGAGAAAAGTCCAATGTGGATGCTACATAATGATCGGCATAGCATGCAAAAAGGCAACACAGAAAGAGACGGACCTGTAAATTATAAGACGATTGATGACGTTTGTTGAGCTAGGACACGGAGTTAGATTTTCTATCGTGGCCTGGTGGCATAAGGCTCACGGTTGATACCCTGTACGCATCTTAGAGAGGAAGTAGACAAGAGAGATGCTGATAGTTGAATCGCAAATGATGGCCATGATCAAACTGGCTGAGTAAGAATCCTATGTTCTGCATGAAGAAGTATTTGAAGGATCAAAGAAACAAAAGCACTGACTCGTTGAGTAGTTCGTTTGATAGTGTCCACAGAGGGATTGCCATATCTAGATTGCTAAAAATGAAGAAACCTGGCACACGCAATAGGGGTCTACTAACGCAAGAACATTCATCGCTGGAGAAGAATCTTATTAGTCTGATCACGGTCTCAATGTAGAGGAAAGTCGGCTCTCACTAAGACCAGCACCTGAGAAGGAATTAGTATACAGATGTGGCTTAGACGATGTTCGAGTCACCTAATTGGCCAACCGACGCCAAAATCTGCAGGCTGCGTCAAAGACATCCTTAAAAGACACGATAAGAGTGTAGATACAATGAACGCAACGACAATCCTTCCCAATGGATGCCAAGTGCTGACTAGAATCAACAGATGAGATAAGTCAAGGTACTGAATAGGTAGATTTACTCACGACGATAGATTCTCCATGCGTAGAAACTGAGAAATTGATAGACGTCAGATGGATTTAGGTACACAACAAGTGATTTATATCTATACCTCTGGACAATAAACGTGACAACAAACTGATAATCATCCTGAATCAACAATATTCTTAAATGAGTCTAATAAACCCACGGTAGTTGTCAGAGATAGCTGTCTTCGAATTAACGCAGAGAGAGTATTCAAATAATCATTGTCACATACGGCAGTTCCACTAATGATATTAAGCTTGACTTTTGACCAACTGATGAATTGATCTAGGACGCACTAGGCAATGGTGAGCCTTTTTGGTGCATTCTCTGGCAACTTGCCAAGGATGAAGAGGTAATGTGTTGCTTGGCCAAGTCCAGCCAGATGTACGGCTTCCAAGAAGCTAATCCGACGAATCGTTATTCAGCGCGAAAAGAGAATGAATGTCAGGCAACCAACAAGAGCATCGTGACCTATGGATAGTAGAAGTAAAGGTACATAGTTCGATATCAGCATTTTTGAAAAGTCAATAATTTGAAAGCTCACTATGCATTTCAAGAACAGATGATTTTCTGGATATGCGCGGAAGTAATACAGTGTTTGTGAGCATGAAATCCCAAAAAGACTGACTCGGACATGGTGAGCCAGTCTGTGTGAATTCAGACTACACAATCTTACAAAAGGCTGACGATAATGCCTACATTAGACCTGTAGTCAGGGCCTAGTTCCAACTTGTGGGCTCGAGACAGCTTACCTGCGAGAAATGTTCCTCCTATACTGCTTACATCCATCATTCCGAGGTAAGTATCAAGCTGAGATGTACGGATTTGCTTCTCTTTATGAGCCCAAGCATCCGCACGTGATACAAACGGACCGTGTGTAGCGACAAGACAATATAGTGAACAAAAAGGGAATGAATTGTGGTGCAATTATCCTATCAAGATATGGCAGATAGTAATACACATCATGATGCATGTCACCTGATACAGATGCTGTGAATTTGTGCCTAGCATAGGTAACGGAGCCGGGCCCCGGAGAATCCAAGATACAAAACGAGGTCTGTCTGGATAATGGGCGACTTTCTGTAAGGATTCTGAAGGAGTTTTATAAATTCTAATTTTTTCGAATGGTGGTTTGCCGATATGCTGATTCCCCGGGATGGCCAAAATCGATGGACCCTGATGGTCAAGGATCTACAGAGGCCTCGAGACCTAGTCTCCTAAGCAGACTTTGATGATATCAGATGATAGTCGAAGTCAAGACCCCTCTGTAGACGTTTTTTCCCCTTTTTTTTTGCACTTCGATTACCCATTTGCCATTTGGTAAGAATAAGAGGCTTATTACAAAGGATTTTTTGCTTGTTCACATATTCACCACTTGTTGACATTTACTTGTCAAAGCTCTCCGTAATAATCTCTTTTAAAATATCTCAATGATATGCCAAAAACTATATCTTCTCAGCCTTCTGGTCCTGATAGCCCTCAAGATTCTGATATCTCTAATATTGCTATCAGTAACAGTATCAACTCCACTGCGACTCAGAAATCTTTTCCCCACTTCTTATTCCCCACAACCCTCTGTTGATACAGGGTTTCCTCAAGTAATCTTATCCAATTCTATTTGAGAATTACTGATTTTTCATATACAGCCATTTTACAACAACAATTAAAGACCCAGCTACTGGAATCAAAGACCATTCAAGTTCTGCTGTGTGTGATTTAAGGTTTCATTATTTTTGACATTGTTTCACTCTTTTGAACCTTTTGGGTTAATCCTGATACTACATGACACTACAAGCACTGGATCTTCACAACATTGATGGCTAGCTAGGTACATCAATCACCCTCCCTTTGCTATAGCTAAAGCTTGGAACTTGCTACAACCTTTAACTGGCAATTTATATGAGCCTTGCCCTCAGATATGCAAGGCTTTAACTAAACAAAGTGAGATTTAGGCTGGATGGAGCCTTGCCCTCAGATATGTGAGGCCTTAACCAAACAAATTGAGGTTGAGGCTGGATGAAGCTTTGTGTTTGGGGGGTTTGGAAGTAAAGCCCCCAATAAGATACAAGGCCCATGCCAAAGGCACAGGTCATAGCTTGTCTATATAGAAAGCAACAACACCTGGGAACTTTGCTTATTTATAAGAATGCTTAGTCACAAGCTGAGTTGAAATTGTGTTCCTACAGGTTGTTGCATTCTAGGAAGCTGGGTTTCAAGTTTCAATCTGAGTTTGGAACCTGAGTATGGCCTTTCCTCTCATTGTATCCTACCAGTCTCAATACATACATTTTTTGCAAGTTTACTCTCAGAATTTTGTAGTTTTTGTTCATTTCATCATGTAATCAAGAGATTCAATGAGTAATAGCTGTAGACTTATAAGCTTTTTTCTTTACACAATAAAATATATAAAATTCATAATGTTCAGGATAATCTTGGCAAATAACATGCAAAGTCACTGTAAAAACATAAAACAATTTAGACCTCAATATTTGAAGTGAGGTTATATGCTTGAATATGGGAGAGTCTTCATTTCAATCTGAGTTTGGAACCTGAGTATGGCCTTTTCTCAAGGCCTAACAGCAGCATATTTTTGTACCTCTACTCAGCTGCTATAAAATTTCCTTTTTTGTTTGTTTTATTCTATAGTTTTTAGGTGATAGTTTTTCATACTATAATCTATCTACTTTTTTGTTTTTTCTTTTTTTTAGTTGATGAAGATAAATGAAATTAGTGATAGTTGCTTTTTTCTTTGTACAAAATAAAATGTGAAATTTTCCAGATAATAAGGAAAATTGGTGTTATGAATCATATAGCAATTTTTCAAGTGAGGCTATAAAAAAGTCTAAGCTTTGAGTTGAGAGTGGATAAAAAAAGCCTTGCATTTGGATATGCAAGGCTTTAATTGTAATAGCTGTAGACTAATAGCATTTCTTCTTCATGTTATAAAATGTATGAAATTTATAATGTTCTGAATAATCTTTGCAAATAAGGGCATTGCAAATAAGGCAAGATTACTGTAAATACATAAAACAATTTAGACCTCAATATTTAAAGTGAGACTATGTGCTCAAATATAGGAGTGGCTTCATTTCAATCTCAGTTTGGAACCTGAGTATGGCCATTGTCCAAGGCCTAACAGCAGTGCATTTTTGTATTCTACTCAGCTGCTATATATCTACCTTCTTTGTTTAATTCATTCTATAGTTTTTAGATGATAGTTTTTCATGCTGTAATGTATTTACTTTTTTGTTCAGCTTTTTTGATAAATGAAGATAAATGCTATAAGTAATAGCTGCTTTCTTCTTCATATAAAATATAATGTGAAAATTTCCAGATAATAAGCAAAATTAGTGTAATAAATTAGATAGCAATTCTTAAAGAGTGGCTATAAAAAAGTTTAAGCTTTGAGTTGAAGCTAGATAGAGCAAGCCTTGTGTTTTAATATATAAGGCCTTAACTGAACAAAGTAACGTTGAGAATAGAATCAAGCCTTGCATTTGGGAAGGTTCAGAGGCAAAGCCTCCAATGAAATACTAGGCCCATGCTGAAGGCATGGGTTGTAGCTTGTTTCTATATAATGCAATGACTTCTGTAAAAATTCAAGTGCTGACTAAAAATTTGTCAGAATTGATGTAATAAGCTGAGTTTAAAGTATTTTTTACAAGTCGTTGCATTTTAGAGAGCTGGATTTGAAGTTTCAAGCTGAGTTTGAAGCCTGAGTATAGCTGAGCAGTACATTTATTGTTTCTGTATAGTCTACTATTTTTGCTTGATATAGTATGTGTATTTTCTAAACAAAGTGAGGTTGAGAGTAAAATCAAGCCTTGCGCTTTAATATGCAAGGCCTTGACCAAACAAAATGTGGTTGAGAGTAGAATCAAGCCTTGTGCTTAGAGGAGTTTGGAGGCAAAGCCTCCAACAAAATACTAGGCCCATGCTAAAGGCATGGGTTGTAGCTTATTATGAATGATTTGATATATTTTCCTCTCTGAAAAATGTAGATAATACTGTTACATGAAATCCCATGCATTCATTAATACTGTTTGTTAGCATCTTCCATGCTCTCTGCTATTACTCTGCTATTAATATCTGTTTTCAATGCTATCAGCCACCATCAATGCTGCTTGTTACTCCACCATCAGACCACCATCAGTATAATTTGTCATCAACTCCCCCTGCTCCTCTACTATCAAAGTTGTTTGTCAGCAGTTCTTCCACCTCTCTACCATCAATTTCTGTTGTTGTTGTCATCACTGCCTTGACTGCTATAAATACAGTTTAACACCAACTTCTACATTCTCACACCCTCAATTCCATTTAGCTTGAAATTTACACACTCTCAATGCCAAATGCCATTAATAATCTTTGCTATTATATTGTTAGTTCTTCTTTCTCATTATATTCAATACTCACAATTTTCAGAACTTTTATATCAATTTAATCATAGCCTCTTCTTACTGTATGGGCAAACTAAGGGTGACAGGTCTTTCTCAAAGCATTTGACTTCAAAAGGCACAAGGCTCTAGTAAGGCAAGTTGACTCAGATTGCAAGCCATTCAGCAAAATTGAAAGCATGCTCAAGAACAAAATATTGAAAGTAAGCAAGCTATAGACTCTAGAAGAAGTGCCTCACTCAGAAAAAGATCATGGCTGACAGACGTGAAGCTGCCAAGAAGCGACATTAAAAACATCAGATGTACCAGGAGGCATGTCAGGCTGTTGTTGATAAACTTAAGGAAGAAGTCATCAAGCTTCATGCAGAATTTTGTGGTCACACTCTACAATGGTATAAAGAAGACATTCAAAACCAAATCATGGGGAGTCTAGATAGAATGTGTTTGTACATGCAGAAGCCAAATGTCTCAATCAAGGTAAAAAGTTGTTTTCTAGTTGACATTACTAATAGCTTTCTTTTCTACAGAAAATTCCAATCATTATATAAAGGCCTATAAATTGTTTGTGTACCTCAAGAAGAAGTGGAGCTTGATAACTAAAGAAGAGAAAACTGCATTTACTGATTCTTTTCTCAAAAAACTCAAGAAATATAGAAATAGCATGTTCTACAAAGAATGGAATGTAACTCTGGAGTCATTTTCAAATGCCAGGCAGAGTCTGTTAATGATTCAAAACTAAGTACTTAGCTTTTAATCCCATACCATTGACTAAAGTTGTACATAAAGATCTGCTCTGCATGCATGCATGAGTACAAAGGATGCTGCTCATAGCTTCTTGGAGATTGGCAGATAATCTCCTCCATCTTTATACTATATAAACATTGAATTATGCATTTGATTTTCCATTTCATCAATTTAAATTGACCCTTGCTGAGCTGACAGCATAGTTTTAAGCATACTATTTCTCTGGCATTGAAGGTGTGTTACTTCTACTTGATCATATGATTTACTTACTGACTTAACATTGCAAGAATGGTTAACAAGTTCATCTTAACAATGATAGAACTTGAATAGTTTATATCAAGTTTGATGAGAAGATTACAGTGCCCTATAGCATTGTCATCAAATATTTGTCTCTTCATTGGTTCTACTCACCTAGTATGCTCACTGATGTAGAGGTCAAAGTCCTTCTTGGTACATGAACATCAAAGACAAGCTACTTTTGTAAGTTGGACCAGAAGGAATAGAAAAAGTGGAAGAATGATTATTACACAAGATTAGGTATGTTGCTTTAATAATTCATCTGAACAGTGCTTCATCACATTTATAGCAACACTTAGTAAATCAACCTACTATAGACTCCCCCTTTAATATGTCTCCTGCTAGTGATGCAGGACTCAGTGAATCCTCCAATATGGATACTACTCCAAGCACATCCTCTGCTAGCAGCACTACTTCAGAGCCTATAGATAACCTGTCACAGAGCCTATCATCCTTCCATTAACTAAGCAAATTTTAGCAGAATGTTTTTACCACATTTATAGTCCTAACACTATCAACTTTCATTGATATGACTAGCTCTAGCAACATAACAGCTTTATGTGACACTTATTTCAGGCACTACAGTAACCAGTGTTAAGCAATGCAAAAAAAAAAAGGATGCTAGAATGAAGCAGAGCCCATAAAAAAACAAGATTTCATTAGTGCCAAGAATGATGGCAGGGCCTTTATAACATATTTTATTCTTGTATTATTCAGTATCAACACATTGCATTGTTTGTTGTTTAACAATGTAGTTGAATATATTGAGTGAATAAAAAATAACTAAATTCTTGAAACATAATTCTATTATATGAGGTGATATAATCTATATAAATGCCAGGGCTGACATGTAAAATAATGGCAAGAACATGTAGTGTTGAGAGTGTAGAAGTTTTGAGCTAAATAGAATTAAGAGTGCAAGGATGTGGAAGTTATTGTTGAACTGTATTAATAGCAGTTGAAGCAGCAATAATAACAACAACAGAAATTGATGGTGGAGAGGAGAGAACTGCTGACAAACAATCTTGATGATGAAGAAGCAGGGAAAGTTGATGATTATGGTAGTCTGATGGCAGAGGGGTGGAAAGAAACAATGACAAGTAGCATTAATAGTAGTTAATAGTGTTGACAACAGATATTGATAGCAGGTGATGGTGGAGGGTGTGGAAGATGCTGATAAACAATATCAATGAATGCACAGGATTTATTAGGCATGTAATAGTATTATTTATGTTTTTCAAAGAGCAAAATATGTCAAATTACTCATAATTATTGCTAGTTAAAGATTGTAGCAAGTTCTGAGCTAATCAGCTATAGCAAAGAGGGAGTGATTGATGTACTTGGCTAGCTATCAATGTTGTAATGATGAGGTAACTACAAGATCTACTGTAATGCTAGACTCATGGTCTAGCCTTCTTTAATACTATCAGCTTCTTGCATCAAACTTTCTTAACAAAAAGCAACTAGTAATACTTTGAACTATATGATTGGATGAGCGCCAATATACATGTTAATACCAACCGCAATAGTGACACTATAGGACAATCCACTGTAGCAATGTCAATGGACCCATATCAGGCTAGATCAGTGCTTGCAAAACTGATAGTTGAGAACACTCTTCAACAGTATCAAAAAATTCCTAGAGTGCAATGAACTGAGCATAGACCAGCTTAGTCACAAACTGATAATCTGGGACTGTGGTTAGCTTGGAAAACTTCAGCAGCACCAAAACCTATGGAGACTACCCTGTATATCCAACTTTCTAAGCCTAGACAACTGTTATTCCTCAGAAGTTTTTTGGTAGAGCCATTTGAAGGTCATAAACCTTTAATATTGCAGCTTGTGCCTTAGAATCAGAGTCTAATAATTGGCAAGTACCAATTGAGTCAATCCCAATAGTATAATAACAGACAGCCAAGTTAGCAGTTCAAGAGGATGCTCACATAAAGGTAAACATGCCTTGGGTAAAATAGAAAGACAAAAGAACCTCAGATAATGAAGAAGGTAGATAACTAGATTTTTATCTTGCAAGTTTGAATTGCTATTGTATAAAAGAAGTATTCTGCAACAGTGAAGGACAATACTTGTGCATAAATAGGACTATATGTACTTAAACATATATATGTATGCTGCAAGCATGAGGTGATGTTGTACCTTTGATTAATACACTGAATGCAGAGGACAATGTTTTTTTGTGAGACAATGTAAAAACACATTGAAAACAATTCAATTGATTTCAAGAATTTACTTGAATGTTTTTGTCAAAACCATAGAAAAAATATTGTAATCACTTGTTAGTAGCAGTCACAGTCTGTAGAAAGTAGTATCTCAAAGGAAAAGAATTGTAACCATTATCAGTGGCAGTTACAAATGAGTAACTCTTTGAGAGTACTACTTTCCACAGACTGTGACTGCCACTAACAAGTGATTACAATATTTTTTCTACAGTTTTGACAAAAACATTCAAATAAAATCTTGAAATCAATTGGATTATTTTCACTATATTTTTACATTGTTTTGCAAAAGAACATTGTTTCCTGCACCCAGTGATACTATTGAATATATTGATTTTTACATTAAAATTCTTAAGCTCAAAGCTTAAGTATATCTATATTGCAAGATGGTTTAAGGCTCAGTTGCTTTAATGCCTAATAGAGCCAATCTGATTCCATTGATACCAGCTAAGCTAGTGCTTTCTCCACATTTGTAGGAAGCTATCAGCAATATATACACTCTTCAGCAATTAAAACAAACAGCAGAACAGTTTGCAGCTGAAAAATGTCAAGATATATTCAGAGGTGCTGAAGGCAGAAATAAAATGCTATAACCTGAAATGACTAAGGTGTATAACAATAATAATGCACAATTGCCTCATCAGTATAATTGATGTGCTGTAGATGTAGCATTATGTCTACTCAATAAAATCAAACTGTGTAAGGCTAACTCCAAGCACATTTAGCCTTGCAAGAGTGAATCTAAGTCCAGTAACTTAG
This sequence comes from Termitomyces sp. T73sscA, assembly GCA_017657235.1. NCBI lineage: Eukaryota > Fungi > Basidiomycota > Agaricomycetes > Agaricales > Lyophyllaceae > Termitomyces > Termitomyces sp. T73sscA. The sequence goes on along the minus strand of JAGGAP010000363.1, from coordinate 4,924 downwards.
AAGACTGGACTACAAACAATCTGCAATCACTTTGCAGTATGCCTGTACAAAGGTGATGATATAGACCAAGAACAAATATTCATTCTTCCTAAATTCCTATATGAACCAACAAAGAGATGGTTCAAACACTATGTCTTGCACTATAATTGTGCAAGACAACAGCTGATGTAACCCTTAAATTATATCACTGTTTTGTGAGTGCCTCAACTATGCAGAATGCTAGAAAGGCTTTCTTAACTACTTTCTACTTAGACAAGTTGAAAGCTCAAGGTTTTTATGACATCTTGATAGATCATGCACAGAATATGTCAATTTATTCAAATAACCAGATAACAAATGATACATTCTTGAAGGGTATTCTAAATGCAATGAAAGAGTCACTCAAAGTGGAAACATTTGAGGAATTTATAGCACATGCACTGCATTACATACAAACTTACAGGATTGCCAAGCATTTTGAACTGCACAATTTAAAGACTAGACTAGTGCAACTAGCTAAAAAAGATGGATATCAAGGAAAAAGGACAGCTGAAAATACAAACCAAGGGTTTGTAATAAGGCCATCAACATTCAAGAAACATTGATTTTGAAATAACTGTATTAAGAAGAGAAACAATTAGAAGAACAATTCACAAGATGGAGCTAATTAACAGAAGATATTAGAGATTGTGAATATATCTAATCAATGTTTAGAGAATGAGCATGGAAGGAATAGCAGAAACAACAACTGCTTTTATTGTGGTAAATACAGACATGATAAGAATGAATGTCCAGATAAAGACAAGTGTTATGATGACAAGCTTCATGCATTCATATGTGCTGCACAAACAGCCATGTTTAATAAGGCTGAGGAAGACTCAGGTAATGAATCTGAGAGTAACAGTGACAAACATCTTTTGAAAGAAAACATGAAGGCTAAGAAGGCTTCTGACAAAACTGAAACATTGAGCAATGAGTACACTATGAAGGGTTGATGTACAGTATATAATAATGAGGGACTCTGATTGAGAGTTTATAGAAGCACTGACTAACTATCCAGCTACTGAGCTGGACTAAGTAATTGGAGCTGCTAATGTGAAGGTATGTAAGGTACACCTTTGCAAGGCCTCAGAAAAGCTTGACTGACTCTTGGAATAGGACTACCACCACCCTTATAGTAGTCCAGTGTCTAGCCTCTCTAGAGACAAGTACTCACTAAGGAAAAATCAACAAATATCCATCTTCTTTGATGGAGAGGTTAACTGCTTTGCAGATAGCAAGCTGAAAGATACAGGCCCAGATGCCCATTTGTGCAGACAGCACTAGAGTCTTAAAGGGATAAATATATTTATATATTTACACTATACACTATACTGAATACTCCCTCTTCCTCCCTTCTTTACTAGATAGAAGAGAGGAAGAAGCTACTATGTCAAGACCTCCATCAGAGGTAGCAATAGAGTTTGAAGCACAATGCATGTAAAACTAAATGAAATCTTCAGTGAAATTCTCAACCAGTAGCCAATTGGAGTGTGAAGTGACAGAGCTCACTCCAATTTTAGGTAGCAGAGTTTGCTAAAAGACCCTTGCTTCAAGTAAATACATAATGCTTGAATTACAACAATGTCTCCACAGAGAGCTATGAAAAATAGCAGCATGCATGTTGACTCTCCATCTAACCTGGCAAAAAGACATTGCACACATGACAAGGTCAGTTGTAAACAATCCAGGATAATAATAATGTGGTTTAATCAAATTTATAGAAAGAAATATCCTCTATAAAGCAATCAAGCACTAACTGTAAGGCTTACTAAGTGTATGGCTTTCAAAAAAACTGATATCTTTTGTATAGCCTAATGCAGTAGATATAACTGGTTTCTCAACAAACATCCAACAAACACAACAAGACCTTGAGCCAGAGTCTCAGCTAGCAGTAAACACAATGCTATATATGTGGGCAAACTTTTTAAAATTGGTGTTCTATTTGAGTGGCTTATTGCAAACTTAGACAAGACACTGACTACAAGCATTACTGAGACTTTGGAGATGTACTTGGAAGTGCTGCTATTTGGGGCTGGATCCAAGCTCTATGCTGATGCATTTACAGTTAACATCCAAATTCTAAACTTTATAGTAGCTCTAAAAATCCAAGCAGAACTCATGTCACTAGCACTGGCAAAGGCAAGATAGAAATCCAGGCCCAAAGAAAAAAGTCATTTTCAGACTCCATGGACTCTAATTTTGTTTAGCTTTACTCAGAACCTTTGTGACTTTCTGGTATAGCATTCAATTTTTGCAGTGAGCTAATCTGTCACTTTCAGTAATATGCTCTTTGACAATGCACTGAGATCATAGGTCATCATGTATATATCAGACAATGTGGTAAAACCTGATAAGGAGGCAGAACATTGAACACTATGTGCTATCAAAACAATGTTATAGCACAATATCTGCTTCAAGATGCTATAAATGGCCATGGCATAAAATAAAATCTCTGATATATCTGACAAGTGCACTTTCACAGCTATGAAGTATTTTGACCTATTATACATTAAATAATGCAAAAGAAGTACTAGCCCAAATTTAGCAACTAACAAAGAAGCACCTTTTCACCAATGCTAACCTCTACAATGTAGTGCTGGATGCAAGTTGAGCTTTAAGATACTGGATGAGCATGCATATACTTGAAGGAGAAAAAGACTTGTCAAGTGTGTTTGGTGCAAGTCAGACACTCACTCAGCCCATGCATGCCTGTTTTCCACAACTCTAGACTAGGCAGAACTAAAAGCAAAAGATTAAAAAACAACTACAGAATTTTTTAAAGTAGTGAGGCTTACAGAGGTGCAAAAGGCTGTAGCAGAAGTAACCATAGTGGTCATGAGCCTGACTAAGGCAGAAATCATAAAAAAAGCCTCTACTCCCTACCTTTTATAGCTTTTCAATTCTAGTCAGTATAGTTATAATATATGCTGAAACAGAGGTATAAAATACAATCTTCTCCATTACTCAAACCCAAAAGAGTGTGAACATGAGCTTAAGCTGCTCAAACAGGGCCTAGCATTGGGCTAAATTAGAAGTTATAGTATGACCACATTTTTGGAATGCATGCTATGCAATGCTGAATGCTATAAGGGGGTAGATTGGAACAAAAGGCATGAAGCACCTGAAGGCTGTTGATGGAGCCATGTTAAGGTAAATAGACAACTCAAGCTAGCTGGAAGCTTTTTCAATGAGCTTCTAGTAGTAGTGAGGGACTGACAAAAGTACTTACTAATATTCCTCAATTATTATTGTATCTAGACTTGCAGATAAGCACACAACTACTATGAGAACTTGCAGAATATGGACATTGATGAAAATGACCAAATGAGGCCTCCAAAGTTAGATAGAGTACTGGAAAAAATAAAAACACAAATGTCTGCTTATTAGAAAACTGGTCTAGAAGCTCAAATTAGCCAAGAAGTGTTAGAGGCTTTAAAGAACTTAAAAAATAATACTACAGTAGGAGTAGATGGTACAGCCTATAAATTCTTCAAATCACTAAACAAGAGCTTCAAGAAGGACATGAAAGTGCAAAGGCCTGCTTTTGAAATACAGTCAAAGCTGTTGTAACCCATAGCTGTTGTAACCCATAATCTGTAGTAACCCATAGATTTTCGGCTTAACCAAGTACGTTGGCAGGGATTTATGGGTCACCTCCCATATCCCATAACCCATCAATTATCTGAAGGTTCATAACTCATAAATCACTCAAAATGGAGATAAATTAGTACTATTTGGGCTGTACCTGATGCTCAGTATTTGAACATCCAATAAAACATAATTAATGCATGATTGTGAATGTATTTTCTACTCAAGAGTCACTAGGAAAATCTTTGGAAAATCTTGTACAACTCTATATCAAGGCAGAACTTCTTGTTTGACGTGGCAGCTATGACTGAGAAGATGCTCAAAATACTCAAAAAAGGCCTTGATCGCCTAGATCGTAAGATATTACTGCTTCAAGACAATTTTAGTGGACATATTCCACCAAACAATCTTACCAACATTTATATTGAAAACTTCAGTCCCAATCTTACTGCCCATGTACAGCCTGCAGATGCTGGGATTATTTGTTGCTTCAAAGTCCATTTTTGTGCTGGATTCATGAACCATGCCATTGATTGATATGACAGTGGGATTACTCCTGGGATGATCTTTTGAAGCCATGAGAATTGCTGATGTTTCTTGGAAGGAAGTTGACACGATGATGGTTCACAACTGCTGGCATAAAACTGGAATTTTGCCGGATTCTCTTCTGAACAATGGACTAGCTGCAGCTCCAACCATTACAATCACATTACTTATTAATGCTGATCTTGTCGAAACAGCCCTCGCTGCCGCTGAACAAGAAGTTTCCAACTCGTTGTCTCATCTTGAGAAGATTGGTGTCCTTCAGCCTCAGAACTGAATGTCTCTTGATGAGTTGCTTAATCCAGTAGATGAGAACATCATGCACAATGATGGAACAGACAAGGATATATGCCACGCAGTTTTAGAACGACATCAAGCAGAACAAACCCACGATATTGACAGCGATGTCATTGTGTCGAAAGAGAAGCCAGCCCGTCGGGATGCACTCCAAGCTGCTTCCACACTGAAGGATTATATTGAAGACATGGATGAACCGTTTGCACGCGAATTGGAGACATTACTGGCAAAGTTTGGTCGCCAGACTCGCCTCGATGAATTCCGTACACTTCAGCCAACTTCGATCACTGATTATTTCACTTCCAAGGCCTGATAGCTATAGATATATGTAGTTAAGACTATAATTACATGATTTGAGCTAATTAAAAGCCTAAGAAATGACCCTATAACGACCTCTGTACTAACCCATAAGTTGTAATAACCCATAGATTTTGGCCTTGACCAACCCCTATGGGTTATGACAACTTCGACTGTA
>JAGGAP010000362.1:0-30837 GCA_017657235.1 Termitomyces sp. T73sscA | reverse complement strand
TAGTATATAAGTCGTGGAGTAGTAAGTAGTACTCTAGTCTTGATATTACTGTAACCCGTATTGTTCTGTGTGTTTCGCCTCAATCTTGTTCTCCTTGCGCATCCCGGTTTCATTATTTCCACTCGTTCTTTACTTACCTTACTCATCTCGTCTCGTCTTTCTGTCTTGCCTCTACTCGTCCCATCTTCTAATCTAATCTAGTTGTTCTCTCTTCCCCTCTCTATTCTAAGTTCTCTCGACTCTTCTATCTCCAGCTCTCCAATCTCTGTCTGTCCCCTTTGCCTTCATCTTACCTCCATTCTTTCCCCATTTGGCCCGCTTAAAACTCCACACCCCTAATTTCCTCTCCAGGATTCGCTAAGTCCCCCGCCCATTGCTTCTCGAGCTCCGGAACTCGCTCACCCACCCGCGCTCGCCCGTTCCACCCTCTTGCACTCTCGGAACTCGCATCTAACCCCGGCACTCGTCCCCCACTCCCCCCCAGCACCCAATCATACATCGGTGCTACCGACGCTCCCCTGCTCACCACTCCCACCTCGTTTCGGTCTCCCACACCCCAAGCCTTACCGGCGCCCCGTGTTTGTGGGTACAGTGACCACCACGTAAGGTATTCGCCCAGTGGACTGAGCCCCCGTGGTCAGCGAAACCTGACAGTTTAGTTAATTAATACTAGCAAAGGCTTGCTAATAATGAGCTTTTACTTAGTTCAGCACATACAAGACACTCTACAAAGCCTTGCCACCAGAACACAGTATAACTTTCTGGCTATTACTCTCCTTTCTAACAACTATAGTAAAATCACTGAAAGGCATTTTTCAAAATATTCCATTAAAACTGCAGACTAAAACATGTAAATTTAATCTACTTTGCTACATATTCTACCTTGCTGCTTGTCTCTTCTGACAAGTTGTTAGCAGCCTTCTATGCCTACATTTTCTATCATCTTTGATATGTCTAAACTAACAGGTGCTGAAATGATGGAAGCCCCAACTCAACTAACAGATAGCTCAAAAACATCAGTTGTTTTAGCTTTTTGCCAATGTTCTACTAAACCTTCTGGCAATATAAATCTGATAGTATTTCTCCAAAACAGATGGCTTGATTTATTAATAGCTAGTAAATACTTTCTACCTCTTTTATTTTTAGACTTCTTTTATTTCAATGATTTTAGTATAATTCACAGTTTTTTACCTACTGTTTCTTCATATATTGCCTCTAATCATTGCCTATATTGTTGGCAACTTTGACAAGTTTGCTATCTTTACTGAATATAAATATTTTACTTTTTACTGATATACTATACAGAAAAAATCATACACTTTTCTGCCCACAACTATTTTCACTAAAGTTTAAATTTTCAAGTAACTTTATTTTTCTAAATTACTTTAGCACTTTTCTTTCTTGTCACTTGTCCTTTAGTACTGTTTCTCTTAGCTTTTGCAATGCTATTTGAGCAGCTCTAATCTTACATTGCCAATAATTTAGCACTTCACCAACAAACTTTTGCACCTTGCATCTATAGCTAGAATCTATTATTTCTGTGTAGCTAAGTACTTCATTTTTTTTTGCTGCACTACCTCAATGTTTCTTGCTGATACTTCTTAGCAACTAATAGTTTATAGCTTGTTTATATTCAACAGGCTTTAAATTTTATAGTGAGTTTCTAGAACCTGTCTGAGACTCTTGCAAAACTACTTATTCAAATGGTTAAGTCACTGCCTACTCAGACAGTGCTTAGCTCAATTTTGAGTTTATTACTAATTCTTTCATTTTTAGAGATTTCTTTCATTTTCATAATTTTAGTATAATTCACAGTTTTTTACCTATCTTTTCTGCATATATTGTCACTAAGCATTGCTTAGACACATGGCAACCTTAACAAGCTTGCTATCTTTACTTTGTATAAATACTTTATTTTTTGTTAGTATTATACACAGAAAGATTGTACATAGTTCTGCTCACAACTAGCTTTATCAGAGTTCAAATCTCTAAGTGACTTTACTCTTCTAAGTCATTTCAATGCATTTTCTTTATTGATGCTCATTTCTTAGCACTTTTTCTCTTAGCTTTTGTGGTGTCATTCAAGCACCTCTAGTTTTGCATTGCCAATGCTTTGGCAGTTTGCTTACAAATCTTTGCACCTAGCATCTACAGCTAGGATCTAGTAGCTCCATGTAGCTAAGCACTTTCCATTTCTTGCAGCCTTATCTTAGTGTGTCTTATCAACTTCTTTTAGTGATTAATAGTTTATAGCTTTTTTATACTCAACAAGCTTCAAATTTTATAGTGAGCTTCTAGAATCTGTCTGAGACTCTTGCAAACTAGCTCAAAAAGTTAAGTTACTACTTACCCAGACTGCATTTAGCTCAATTTTGGATTTATTAACAAAATCACCAGATTTAAATGGTCAATTGATTTAGAACAAGTCTACACTCAAGACTTCAGAACTACTAACTTAGAACCCATCATTATCAGACCAGGAATCAACCTAGAAAGACAATTGTCTAAGTATGATTTTCTCATACACAGCACAGAAAAAAATTGAAACTATTAGTACAGGAAAAAAGGGTGTGGAGAAGACTTAAATCATTTAGTAGCACCACAGCCAAAAGCTTAAATACTTACTTGAGTCAATGCAACTATATCCAGAAAATCTAGAAAACTGCCTCCAGTACAAGAGTAAAAAATTCATTGCTTATAACATTAGTAACATTGAGATAATCTTGTGGAATCAAGTATTAGACACTAACTTTGTTGTGTTAATTAATAACCTAGCCAAGAACAACTACAAAATAGGCATGTAGTATGCCCACCACTGTTTGGTTACCACCAACTCCTTGATTACACAAAAGAAATGGTACAAGGCAACTATGAACTGTGATGTGTGGACTTGAAACATGTTCAAGTTCTTGAATTAGATGCACTATACACTAATTAAGAAGGAAAAAAATTCCCACCTTGAGTAGAAAATTGGTTCTATGTATACTTATAATGTGTAGAGTATTCTAATAGATAAAATCAATAATATAATCCTAAAATTCCAAGTTGAGACCAACTATAGTTGCTTTTATGATTCAATGTTTGACTTGGTAAATTGATATTAAAATAAGATTATTGAAACATTCCATGCTATAACTGACTCAAGTCCTCTGACTACAATAAAGATAGCTCAATGGAACTTCAACTCTTAGAATTACTAGATGCCAATCTGGCCAGGATATAATGAGCTATCAGGGCTATGAAAAACCTTTGGATTAAAAAACAAATTGAGAAAAATAAAGTCCTAAAAATGTTAGAGCTTAATGGACAGCAGATAGAAGCAGACACTTATCCCATTTCAATCTAGTAAAGCACAACATACAGCAAAAAAATGCCAAGACACATCCTCAGACCACTAGTAATTGTTGCAAAAAGTGAATAGCTATTCTGTGAGGGTATTAATTGACTCAGGGTCACTGGGTGACTTCATGTCAAGCACCACTGTAGAACAATTACAAGTAAAGAAACAAGAACTTACCAACCTCATAGCAGTCCAGTTGCCTGTCTAAGAATCATGATCTAAGGTGAATTATGGCACAAAGATGAAATTGAAATATCAACAGATTGCCAAAGAAAGGTACTTTGACATAATGAACTTAAATGGATACAATTTAATTTTGAGATTTCTCTGTATATACCAGCACAAAGTCATCTTTGGCCTCAATTCAGCCCATGTGATAATTGGCAGCCCTGGTACAATGCCACTAAAAGAAGGCACTAGAGTAGCACAATTAGCAACAAGGGCAGTGACTTATACAAGGAAAGTATTGACAAAGTGCAGGAAGTCTTGATGCAGCTTGCCAAACTGCTATGCCAAACTGCTGAAAAGACTCCACTGCCAGACTGCTATGCCAAACTGCTGAAAAGACTCCACTGCCAGCTCTAAGAGCTATCAATCATGAAATATCCCTTGTTAATGAGCATAAGATATATTTCTAGAGACCATCCCTCTGAAGCACTGAAACTTTAGTGAGTTGAAAAATGTGCAATATATGTAAAAACCAACTAATGAGAAATTACAACATCTAAGAATGCTGTTTCTATAATGTTTCTCAAAAAGCCTGGAAAAGCTAGGAAACTAGCCTGCTTATGCATTGTAAGTGATTTGTATGCTTATAATTCCAACACCATTAAAAAATCCTCTTCTTTACCAAAAATCAAGAAGATTATATGCTGTGCAGCCAGAGCTAAATACCAATTGATTATTGATGGACAAAATGCCTACAAACAGATCAGAATCATCCCAGAACATATACACTGGAGCATTGTGACAACACCAGATGAAAACATAAATAGCCATGTTATTTAGCAAAAAAATTGTAATGCTTTCATTATATATCAAGCTCTGATGAATTATATTGCACTGTATCTGGAAATATTCATGGACTCATTGCACACTGGCCTCCCTTAAATGAACTCAAAAATATCTACTGCTGTGAGTCACTCACCTATTTCTAACTACTTACAATGTTTCAGAAATATCAACTCAATTACATAATACTTTAACTAGAAAATCACTAGTTTGTTAACTTAGCCTGATTGCCATCTGGAATATAGGACTTCTACTATATCTAGAAAACTTGATAGAAACTACAAAAGTTCAGACCAATAACACTGATGCAAGATGCAATCCTGCCTACTCTACAAATATATTAAGTATCACAATCTGCTAAAGTATCAGTAGATGCCACTGAGCTTGAAACCAATGCAAAAGTTAGACTCCTTATAAGTGATGACTTGGACTTTGGAATAACAAGCTTGAAGTCAGATGATGATGATTGTCTTAAAGATATAGACCCATTGCCTCTTGTCATAGACAAAAATGTTACAATTGCATCTCAGAATGAACAAATTGTTAACAATAAAATAAATCCCAGTGAGAATATAAGTTTAGAAGACCTGACTAGTAGAAATGAGCAAGAGTCACCACTGAGTGAACCTTTGCAAAGTAAAGGCAAGAGAATAGATCTCAGGAATTGGAGCAATCTCAACTTAGACACTTTTGAAGCAAACATCTGGGTTCAACAAGAAATACTTGCTGAATGTAATCAGCAAAAAAAAAGGGGACAATAACATAACTCTTACTATAGTGCTATGCTCAAACAAAGGCCCACTCCAAATTCATGAGTTTTTGCTTAGCTCAATGCCACCAACATCAACAATCCTTTGCACTCTAACCTCTACAACTCTGGTGAAGCCATAGACCTGATGAACTCTTCAAAGCTATCAGACAACAAAGAAGCTTATAGGCTAGCTAATTCAGAAGCTCTAGCAAGCCCTTAATTGAAGTATCTAATGAAATCTAGGAACAATGATGCATCCTCTGCAAAAAACAAGAGCATTTAATCAGTAACTGCTCAAAATAAGGATCAGGTCATCTAGTTCATCAGAGCTAATAACTGTGAGTATCTGTTTACAGAAAACAATTCAGCAATTTAAATCTGAAAAGTACACTAAATTGCAGAACTAACTCTAATGTCTTATCTACTCTAGTCTCACATCTTTGGTTAACAAAAATCATCTTGAATACTTCCTTTCCAGCACATCTTCTTCTTGTAGTTTCTCCAATTCCTTCTCTTCCATCCACTCTTTTATTTTTGTCAACACTTTCATCAACAGTGGCACTACCAACAACTTCATTGATAATGCCCTTGCTGCACATGCTCTGACTCCTTCTTGGAGGTTTACCTTTTCCCATCCACCTTAGGCTCTTCAATACAAGCATCTTTTTCCTCTACTAGCAACATTATTTGCTACATAGAAATGCCCATCATTTTTGCTAGCAGCCATCAACTTCATCTTTGGCTACTAGGCACCAAGCTCTATTCTTCTGCTTTCTTCATCTTTGGACTCTTCTGGCTCTACATGACCAACCCACAAATTGATTAGCAGAACTTTATACTATACCTTGACTGACACACCACCTCTGCTTCAGAGTCTATCATCCTTGACATAGCTCTTTACATTACATCTTCAAAAGTAGTTCAACACCTTCAAAGCTCTATTCTAAATTTGTTAATTCTTCATTATCAACACCTGACTTAGAGACTCTTCAACAATCATCTCCACCCTTATTGACAGTGGAGCAACCAGACTTTTCAGCAACTAACTTAACATTCTGCACTCCAACCTTAGTAGGCTATTAAAGCTGCAGCTCTTTGATAGCAACAGTGCCATCTCTGGCTTCATCATCAAGTTCCACTCCAGCTACATTACTCTTGACAACAGTTTAACATTTCCACTAAACCTCCTTGTTATTCATCTTTTCAAGTCCACCTCTATTGTTTTTAGCCTACCTTAGCTCTGCAATCACAACTCTGACATCAATTGGAAGAAATTTACCATGATCTTTTCAAGCTTCAGAGCCAACTTCACCACTGCTTATATCTCTGCCTTCAATCAATTAATAACTCCACCCTAGTTTTCACTCCACCTCCAGCACTGCTAGCTTTGCTATGGCCATTTACTTCTGCCTCCAGCTAATTGACAACTCTGCTCTATTTTTAGCACTGGATCTCACAAGCAACCTTAAAGAGAGAAAAAACAACACTTCACCTTCATTTTTCTTTTAGAGCAACTCTTTAGTTTTTCTACCCAACATCTTTCAATGCAAGTAAAAAGGCCCCTACTAGCTTTTTTGGAGCATGCAGATAGTAATAACACAGAGAATGCCTCCATGCCTCCTGCTGAGGTGCTTGCTATAACTATAAAATTAACCTTGAAAACAACATTGCTTCTTTGTTTACAAGATCTACCATATGTCTGAATCAAGCTCTGTGCCCTCAAAGACTACCTTTGACATGCTCAATAAAAGCTTCATTCACTCTTTCATCTTCACTGCTAGAGCTCTAGTCCTCTTCACTAAAAAAAAAGATAGTTCTCTCTACTTCTGTGTCAACTACTAGAGACTCAATAATGTCACTAAGAAAAACTAATAATTTCTTTTTCTCATTGAAGATTTGATTGACCATCCTTGCAGCACCAAAGTCTACACCAAGATTGATCTTTGCTCTAGCTACAACAACATCCAGATCACTCTAGAACACAAGTAGAAGACTACCTTTTGCACCTGCTATAGCTTGTTCAAATACCTTGTAGCACCTTTTGAAATGACCAACTCTTTCACTATCTTTTAGTACTTCATAAACAACATCTTCTACAACATGAACAATGTCTTTATTAGTATGTATCTTAACAACATCTTCCTTTACTCCAACTCATTGAAAAACACTGCAACTATATCTGCTATATTCTTGAGCATCTTTGAAAGTACAATCTCATGCTAAGCCAGAGAAGTGCTCCTTCTACACCTCCAAAATAGAGTACCTTGGTGTTATTGTTACTCTAGCCAGAGTTGCATAGAATTTGCCAAGTACCTTGGTGTTATTGTTACTCTAGCCAGAGTTGCATAGAATTTGCCAAGTACCTTGGTGTTATTGTTACTCTAGCCAGAGTTGCATAGAATTTGCCAAGTACCTTGGTGTTATTGTTACTCTAGCCAGAGTTGCATAGAATTTGCCAAGTACCTTGGTGTTATTGTTACTCTAGCCAGAGTTGCATAGAATTTGCCAAGGTTATAACTATCATCAACTGGTCTCCACCTTGAAATATTAAGGAAATATAGTCAATTTTACCAACTTTTACTGACATTTTATTGCCAACTATTCTAGCATCACCAAACTCCTTAACCAGCTCACATGCAAAGACACTTCATAATACTGAGACAGCAAGTGCCAGAGCATATTCAACAAAGCCTTACTTCTACCTCCATTCTTCAATACTATGAACTAGCCCTCCTAATTTTTCTTGAATGTCATGCCTCCAACTATGCTATTGCTAGTATACTCTTCCAGATAAAGCCAGGCACTTCAAAGCTCTATCTAAATGCCTTTTATACCTGCTTGATAATTTCTGCAGAGCTCAACTATGACATTTACAACAAATCATTATCAAAGCCTTTAAACAGTGGTAGACCTACTTCAAGAGTGCACCACATCAGGTCTACTCAAACTACAATAACCTCAAGTACTTTACTACCACCAAACAGCTCAGCTGCTGCCAAGCTTGCTGGTTCAAACCCTCTTTGAGTCTGACTTTACTATTGACTATAGCAAAGGACATCTCAGTGCTAAACCTGATGCTGATGAGCCTTCTGCACATTCTTTGTGCAAAAAAGGCCACAGCATTAGGGCAGTTTTCACCTTGGAAGACTTGGTGATATTTTTAGTCCTCATTTATTGACTTTCACTAGCCAGCAACACACTAACAGACTGACAAGTCATGTGCCTTTGCACTTGCTAATAAGTCTACTTCCCACATGCTAAGATCACATGATGCATCATGTGCTGAGTTGTAACACTCCCACCTTGTTGCCCACTTCTCCTGCCAGACAACAGGCAGCCTTCAATGCCAACAGCTTCTACCATCTTTAATATGTCAAAGCTGGCAGATTCCCCAAGTTTTCCTATGGTGATTCAATAATTGTTGTAGAAATAAACAGCCTATCTCACCTTTGTCTTGATCTTGCTCAGACTAGTGCTTTTGAAAGCATCAATCCAAATTATAAATAAGCATTGTTATACAATAAACAATGAAATACTGACATGGCTTTTGCCTACTTGTTCATAATTGCCTTTTCTTGAGCTGTTATTTTTAAAATTCTCAAAATTTTGACAAGTAGAGGCAGGAATACTAGAAGCTTGGCAAGCCTTTAAAGTTCACACTGTTGGTAGTTCAGCAAAAAAAAATGACTCAGAGCCTGGATTTGAAGCCTTTTGACAGCTTTAATCTGCTCTTCTTGCACTAAAAAACTATTATTATCTAATTTCTTTGCCTCCTGCAAGGCAGCTGAGCCACATTTTTTTTTCTCCAAACATAGCATTTTCCATGAAAAAATACAATACTCTTGCCAGTTGCAACATTAAAAAGATATTCTGCATTGCATTATGACTTCAACTATAGAGTAATGATTAAAGGAATTGTATCTTAAAAGATGTGTGAAAAGGAGTTGCTATTATTAGCAACCTCATGAAAGCATTCTGAAGGATGTATAGAATTGCTCAATGCTTGTTTTCTGAGTTTCTAAAGTTATGAGCCTTATTAACAATAATGACAAGAAATTTCTAGCTGATATAGTATCTGATAAATTCTTGCAAAAGCTAGGCATGTCCCAAGACATCACTTTTTGCTTCTTTTGTTTTGATATTGCAGTGTGCAAAATTGCAAAGTTCTTTGCAATAATCTGTGTGTTAAGGATTAGCAGTATATATAATAGATTTTTTAAAAAACATGACATACTATATGATTTGCAATGACAATTTGATTGTAAGCCTTATGTTCCAACATGAGAAACAAACTAGTTGGGCCTCAAAATTGTTTGAATTTTATGAATTTGTCATAAAAATATTCATGGTATAAATAATAAGGAGACTCTTGATTTTGCTGCTCCATTGCAGCATAAGAGTTTCAAAGCATACTATGAGATGAAGAAGTAATAGAATCAAGGTTTTAGCTTCTAAATATGATGTGTCTCCTTAAAAATAATTGTTTAGTCATTTGTTAAAACAAGCTTGGATTTACAAATAACTTTTTGAAAGTGATTGCTTATTCTTCTGTGCAAAAATAACAACTATCACTTGAGTGCCAGTGAAGAACAAATTTGAAGAGCTTTCTGCTAATGACATTTTTATTGGTGTTGTTAAGAAAAAATCCATTGTTTTCAAAATAGTTGTGGTACAAGGCAGCAATGTTAAAAACATTTTTAATGGAGGCAGGAGTCTTCAATGCAAGCAGAGAAACTTTTAAAATACTTGTGATACCAGTTAAAATTTAAAGACTTGAAGAATAAAGAGTAAAGCATCTTTCTGCTTAATGCTATTTATTACATTTACACTTAAGCCAGTAATCATTGTTTGCAATTAAGTGAGCATCTCAGTTGCAGCAGCAGTGTGTTGGAGTATACTGAATAATTTTAAAATATTGCACCACTTTGCTACTACATGTATTATTGAAATAGTGAGTTAAAAGAGTCAACTATAAGAAAGTCAACCATGACAGAGATATAGCCATCTGAATCCAACTATGCTTTACTGTTTTTTAAGTTCTCTATGTTTAAAAAAAAAAAGTAGTAGCATGTACTCTATGCTTACAAAATGCTTTTGACATCATGTTATGAATGTTCTAGCAGCTTCAGTGTGCTGTAATAAAATGAGTCCATTTTAGTTAACTAAAATAGAAGACAGCTCTTTTTAAACTAGTTGTAAAAGCAAGTTTTTTGGTCATGAAATTGAAAGCATCAAAATATGCTTTTATTTCAGTCACATTCTAGCATGACATGCCAACAAGCAGTTTGAAATCATTAAATGGGAAAAGTTCATGGTGAATTTCAGTTATTTCTTGCTAAACAGGCTATTGCCACATCAAACTAGAGGGCATAGTATTAAAATAAATCAAAATAAGACCAAATGCTGCTGTATGAGAAGGCATTGAAGGAAAAAAGCAGCGTTGAACTTGACTCATAAATATACTTTATATTTTGCATAGCTTGTAGGCAAACATAGAACAATGACTAATATAAAAAGGCCACACAAAGATAAATGAGAGAATGCATGTGTATTTTCAACATTAAATATATGAAATATATCAACAATTGTGATATAACTTCTAATCTTTATTTTTTATTTCTATTTATAACTTTAAATAATTTCATATACAAAAGCAAGAGTGTACTTGTGCTAAAAATCTTCTTTGATAGAGTAGCCTATCAGTGCATGATAAATATAAAATAAAAATGAGTGATTCTTCCAATATAATCTTTATAAGAAGTTATAAAAGAACAATTGCATGCATGAAGTACAGCAATATAAGCATGAAGTAAAAGCACTATATAGTTTTGATTCTGCAAAAAAGACAGATAGCATTTGAGAAGCTAATGAGAGTGTACTTATGCTGAAAATCCTTGTTAGCAGAATAGCCAATCTATGCATAATTAATATAAAGAAGATAATGCAAATCAAAGATGCTAGCAGAATTGCCAGTTAATGCATGATAAATAAACATAAAAGAAAAACAAGTGCTTTTTCTAATACAATTGGGAGAAGTTATAAAAGGATAAATAATGGCATACATGAAGTATAACACTATTAGCATAAAGTAAAAGCACTGTGTAGTTTCAATTTTACAGAAAAAACAGATAGCATTTGATAAGCTAATGAGAGTGTATTTGTGCTGAAGATCTTTTTCAGCAGAGTAGCTAGTCTATTTGTGATGAATATAAAAAAAATAATGTGAACTAAGGGTGAACTCATGCTAAAGATTCTCTTTATCAGAGTTGCCTATCCATGTGCAATTACAGTGGATGAGAAATGCAAAAGACTCTTTTAGTGCAATTGTTGATAAAAAAAAAACAGTAGGAAAAGAAATGAAAGCATCAAAAGTGGGTGAAGTGTAGATAGAAGAATTTAAACTTGGAAAGATTCAAAGGCATGTGGACTCCAAACCTGTATATAATCCATCACAAATTAACTGACAAAACACCAGTGCTCAAATTCTTTTTCCACTACCAGTCTTTTTTGACTACTATATCCACAAGAGAGAATTCTCTTGTAGTTGCAACTGCTCTATTTATTGTTATTGTTTTTTATAGCTAAGTCGCTGTGCTGAAGAGGATTTTCAGCATAAGTATGCTCTTTTTTTGGCATGAATGCTTAAAGCTATTTCTTTGTGCTAATTTGAAGCTTGTACCTCAAATTTATACTACATTTTTTACTTTAATATTTTATTATTCTTTGTACTTATTTTTCATCTTTTCATCTCTGCTTTTAAAAGATATTACTACTATTTCCAGCCTTCAAGCACTTTTTTGCACCCAGGATGATTTTATTTACATTCTAACTACATTTAAAAATTGGAACAGATTCAGATTGCTAATGACTTGTTGTACTTTGTGCAATATAAAGCATTCTGAGTATGTGTTTCTTCATTTTATCTGATTATATAGGCAATAGTTATGCCTGTGTATAACAAGCAACTCCCTTGAGTTGGCTACAGTGTGCACCAGTTTGTGAAGAGGAGAACATGTTTTTAGCAAGATAATTCCAACAACTCAAAACTCTTCATACAATTTACTTTTATAAGTGAGTTTTTATATAAAAATACACCCCATCAGGCTTTTATATTGACAATCTAATACAAAACATTGTCTTTTACAATCATCAATTATTAATTTTGCAAGACTATAATTCTGTCCTTAATATCCACTCTAATATCTTAGTGAATAATAATTTTTCTATTTTTATGATCTCACATCCAATTTTTGCACTCAAGTCTGGAGTTCATATTACAAATCCAGTCTGCTATGAAGATGTACATTATGTCTTTGTCAAATTATACAAACTTTATAAGTCTGACATTCTATTTCAATTGAGCAGAGAGTTGACTTACACAAAATCCCAAACTTTGAGTGGAGTCAGTTTGGTTCTTGCTATTATTTGCACATCTTTTTTCCTAAGTTATATATAGACCCCTGAATGCTCAAAGTTGCACAAAAGTTACTAGACTAGTGATTATGAGTGTGCTGTATAATACAAGCATGGCCTCCACCTCTACTATTATTAAATCTTCTAAGTGAGAATCTCACTAACAGTTGATTTGCATCTTGCAAAACTGAAGAAATCAAAGCCTGAGCACACAGTAGGTATTCCTAGTTGACCAAGTTTATAGCTGATGACATTGTATCCTATCTTTGCAGTTAAATCTGAGTAAAACTTCTGCAAGCAACATTGTCAAAAGACATAAACATTGCAGACAAAAAATAATTGGTAAAATTTAAAATTCTACACACTATTTGTAGTATAAAAGAGATGATATAGCACCTCCTTGAGGCTAACACAGCTGCAAATGCTTTTGACTGATTCTTTGACAGTTCAAATCTTCTTATCTCTGATATTTTTACAAAAAAAAAATAGTATATTAATGTTAGAATTGAAATCAGCAGTGATGAAGGATCTTGTTAATGAGTCACAGCAATGCATAATTTAGTAGTTCAGCAGGCTCTTCTGCTTAATAATAAAAAGGCAGCAAGAATTATAAAGCATAAAAATCTAGCAGTGCTTTATTGTCTTCATGCTAATGAGTTTGAAAACCAGTTTCTACATTCCTCTTTTATGCATTTGTGCTATCTCTTTATTTGTTGCTTTTTTTCATAAGTCTGGCCTAGATATAGCCTCATCAAAGGTCTTCAAAATCTAGATAGTCACATCACTTCCATTCTTCTCTTGTCTCATTTTTGAATTCAAGGTTTATAAAGCTTAAGTAGAAGTTGTAAAGTTCAAACACAGTACTTGTGCTAAAAATAGTAGTAGCAATAGCAGCACAGCATTGCTGTAGATTCTTGCTAAGCATTTGAGTGGTTTTATAGTAAGAATGTGGGCTGTAGTTGGATTGAGTATATTGTTTACTATTTGTTCATCAACCTCCAGCTAGTCTTGTTGCTCAGCATCTTCAACAATAGCATTTCTTCTAGTTTGTAGCATGATGTCATTGGTGGTTTAGACATTGTTAATAAGTTTTTTGAGTTTGTTCATGTTGTTAATGTCAAAAATTATGAACAAGTCAGTTGACTCATTCTTATAATTGTCTGATAAGGTTCAGTAGCTCAGGCCTTCTTCAAAGGCCACATTATATAACTTCAATATTTTTTCAATAATGCAATACAATAGTTTGTAATTGCTTTTTTCAAAATAACTAATTAAGATAGCTTTTATAGACCTTACATTTAGCTTGTTAGAGTTATTTTCTTTGAGTATTTTTGCATATACTATGCAACCAAAGGGTTTTAAGTGCATACTGTCTGTTTTTTTCTAGTCCTCAGTTATTAAAGTGCCTTTAGTTAACCATCTGTCCTCAAAAAAAAAAACATTTTAAAAGTTTTTTCTTTTTGCTTCTACAAATTTTTTTTTGCTCAATCATTGCTGCTATGCTCTTTTAAGGCAGTTACATTTGACTGTTCTTTTCTGTTTTTATGGTTGCCTATCATGCTCTGACTGCACCTTGAAAAATAGCAAACTTTAATGCTTCTTGATCACTTTGTTTTTCTTTTAGCTGATTATACATCTGGCAGTAAAGTTACTTTAGTGTTGCTCTTTCAAATTGACTGTATTTTTGAAGCTGTACAACTAACTAATAAAAGCAAGAATATTCTTCATGCTAATCTTTAAAAGCATTATAAATTTTATATTGTTTTGGCATTGCATTACAAACATATAAACTAATTGCAGGGCATCTTGCCCATCTCAACAAAGCCCTTGGCCCATTTGATGTTAATCAAACAGGCTCTCTCCATGCTCTTAATGTATCTTTTGAGGTACATTTTCTCATTTTTCTTTGGTCCTGTCTCTATTTAAACAATGTTGCTCTACTCTTTTTATTAGTTGAGCCAAGATGCTAATAACCATTTTAATGTCAAATTTTTTCTTTTTTTAGGCAGGTTTTGAAAATTCCATAGAAGTATTGGAGATTTCTGTATTGTAAACACCACTGCTGCCTTTGCCTGTTACAACATAGCTTTACTTTATGACTACTTAAAACTCCATTTTTTTATAATTCTCTTCTCTAATCTAATATTATTTTGAAGGATACTTTTCAAGTAGGTGGCTACAATATTTTAGTATTGTGTACTACTGCTCCAATAAGTAACTCAGATTGTGATTATTATTAATGTCTACTTGTTGTAACTGTTGTTCTTATATTTACTGCATTCTGATTTTTCACAGCTGCTTTTATGAAAATTAGAATCTTTAGACCTAGCTCTATCTTGGAGAAGCCAATCTTTGGAGAATTGCTTCTCTCAGTTCAAGTGCCACTTCAATTCCTTGATAGAAAATGGAACTGGAGTGTCTTATAATTTTTCAACTGCTTTGTCAACTTTTTTCTGAGTTCTTTGGCTAAAACTTTTTACAGTGGCCTGCACTGTCTTATGACTCTTATTGAATGCTGCTATCTTTTCAAAAGGTAAGTTCAGTTTTGGTGTTAATTTGAATGATATTCTCAGAGTTAACTTTTCTTTCCAGAGTTTTTCAATAGGTCTTTCTGTAGACTATTCAAAGTACAAGCTTTCTTTATTATGTAGCTGTACTAATAGTGAAGTGAAATACTAGTTGATTTTCTGGATAGAGGAGCTTTATTAGGCATTTGAGTTTTCTCTTCTACTAATATAACTTATTTTTCTTAAACATCTTTTGTTACTTCCTCACATTCTGCTATTCTGTAACTTTGTCCTCAACAATAGCAATGGATATTGCTCTTTTGTCCAGTAAGCATTAGACTTTTCTGCTTACTATTGTTATGATTGCTATTTATTAAAGCAGTATAACTACCAGCTTTTTTCTTTTTGATTACTAATACATCACTAAAAGTTCTCATTAATGCACCATCAATAAAGGTTGTTACTACACTTAGCACTTTAGACAAATTATACTTGTTGTCTTTGTATTTGCTGTAATGATCATGCTCAGTATTTAATCTTTTTTCAACTATGTATGCAAATTGTAGTGTAGACCCCAGGGAATTTAGCTACCAGTGTTTCATTTCTTATCACATCTTTTAACTTTTTAGCTTCAGCTCTAAACTTTCTGATGAGAGGATAGATTTATCCTATGTTTTTTCTGTTAACACTTCCAGTATAATCCACTGCTTCTGAAAAGAATTTTTTGATTTTTTTTTACAAAATCATTTTAAGAGTATTCATTTTTATAACAGTCAAACCCAATCTACTTTTGCTCTGTTTATGCATTTACATACTCAGAAATCATCTTTTTCTAGTAGTTAAGAGGTAAGAAGTGAGCATATGTGCCTTTAGTTAAAAAATAAGTGAAGAATTCTCAAAACTAAAGAGGCATCAGAGTTTTCAACTAAAATTGCCAAGATCAAAATAAAAAAAATTACTTGTATTTTTAGTTAAGAATAGTATATAAGTTTTTTTAATCAAGAATCAATATACATTTAGTGATAAAGCAACCTGATGCATACTTAATTATAGCAATCAGACTTGAGAAATATGAGAACCTTCTAATTCTTGATTTCATAAACTATTGATTAAATAGCATATTTTTTTAGCCCATCTAGTTAATCTGAAAAAAAAAGTTACAATGTCAAAAAATAGAAGCAAAAAATATAAAACTGACTTTTTACAAAAAAGTGACTTAAGTTAGCAATTGACTTAAATTTGCTGCTTGCTGATGAAAATAATTTTTATAAAATACACATACAGCTTTCAAAAAAGTTGACATTTTCTATTGCTTCAATGCTGCATAGTAGTATAGTGCAATATATGCAAAAAGGTTTTCTTTCTTCTTCTTTGCTAGGCTCAACATAGCTTTTAAGCTTTTTTTAATAGGCAGATCAGTATACTTCATGTTCTTTGACTTTGTAAGTTATTTTAGTAATTTGATTGAGATTGTTTAACTTACTCTAAGTAATTTTGATCTATTTTTGAAGAAAAATGAAAGTAAATTATTAAGCAACACAAAAAAAAACTCCAATAAGGACTTGAAATGCATAGCCACTAGCTTACACTCAATAAAAAATTTAAGAAATAGTCAAACACTATTAATGTTGTTATCAAAAAATAAATTGTCATTGTTAAGAATGAATAGTCTGTAAAATAAAAAACTAAAAAGAAGCAGTATCAGAATATTGGAAAAAAATATACTACAACAATGTGCAAAATTGTGATCCTATTTAGTCTATGAACTCAGAGGTGTTAAAAAAACATGCTTACAGAGTTCCATGCCACTAGACTAGGCATTTGGAGGCAATTGTTTGCAATATTACAATTGTTTGTATTATTGTTTGATCTACTAGACTTTAAAGAAGCTTTGATATGTATATGTGAGAAACAAGCAACTAAGATTGATGATGAACATGAAGGTATGTTTCTTTTCCAACTCCATTGTTAATCTATTATCTAGCTTTGCACAGTATGAATACTTCTTATAGAAAAAATAAGGAAAACAGAGTGTGGAGCATATATAGAATATAGTCTACACTATTCTAATGACAAAAATTTATTTATAGAGTATTCTACTTATCAGAAACAGTTGCTCAGTATGTTGCATTCTCTCCTTTTATATAAACTCTCATTGATCAACAACTATAGCCTGCTGAAAAAATCTTAACTCCAATTGCTAGTGTAATTGACTGTAGAACACATAAAATAAAAATATTAAATGGCATAAGCAGGTATATTTGTATTTATTTTTTCCCACACTGACAACATAAGGGTCAGATGACTGCGATTTAGGATTTACTAGCGTGCTGGTATGTTTTGTTTTGTTTTTCCTTTTTCCCTCATTGTTGTATGTCCTTCGCATTTGTGTGCTGATGTTATAATAAAACATTGTATGCTGGAATGCAAAACACTTTGCTCACCTGAGTCCAATCATGCAGGTATTTCAACGCAGAGGCTAGAGCCTAACTTTGGATCACTTTGGCTCTCGCAATGTCTGTGCGCAGTAAGTACTTGAATATCTACAAAATACTAGTTTTTATAATCTTTTCCATATTTTTTTTATCATAGCTTTCTCAGACTGCAACTTCCTCTGCCCCTCTATAGGCTCCCTCCCATGTCCTGCTTTATTACGCGCATGCGTTGCAAGTAAGTATAATATGAGTTTGAGGCAAAAAAGCAATCAATTGTAGTAAAATACTAAGATCAATTTTTAGAAAACTTGTTTGCAATTTATAATAAAAAACTCACTTGCATGATAAATTTCATGCTAAATTGCCTGTGCTGGAGAATTAAATTGTGTCTGGCATTGCATAGTTGTGCTTTTGACAAAGACCAGTATTTTAATGCTATTTCAACTCTCACTACTGATAAATCTTTTTTGTTATTGTATGTTTCTAACAGAGAATAATATTTGCAATTATACAGAGATTATTAAATGGTTGGCTAAAACACTAGATTATGTACTTACAAGAAAATATCAAATTTAACCTAAGTATGTGTTCATACTAACCTGATAAGTCTTAGAACTAATAACTAAATTGATCACTATTGTTATATGGTGCAGCAAAGCTTTGATTGTGAATTTAATAAAGAAAAACCAGCATTCACATTTGATGAGGCACACAAAATTTGAGAAAAAGAATTACTGAATGTTGCTAATAATAGTGCAGTTGCAGAAAACTTCAAAATTTTACTTGCAAGCAGTCCTAATATGCACATAGTTATAGTTTGCATATTTAGAGCAATGAAAGTAGCAACTGCTAGCGCTGCTGCAGCTTTTCTACTGGTGTAAAACTAACTAGTTTTTGTAATATGTGAGAGCACTTTTTTGTTCCTCTTAGTAATTATCACTAGAATCAACAGAACTTTTGCTAACATTAAGTGGAAAAAATCAATGATGTTTAGCATCAGAAAAAAAGTCATCATAATGATTAAAGTCAATAAAAATAATAGTAATGTGCTTTTTAAAAAGTGTTTTTTTGCAAAAGAGGCTTGTTTTTTATTGTAAATGCATTAATGTTCATTTTGCCACTGATAATTACAACACATTTCTTTTGATTTTGAGCTGGGAGCAGAAGGTGAGAGTAGATCAGATGTGGCTTTCTTTGCTGCAGATGCATTATTCTTGATTTTGCTGCTAACTTTTTTTGCTAAAAGTGCATTATCTTCAGTTGTTTCTTTTAAAAAGATTTCTTGCTGCAAGCAAAACATAGAAGTGGATTAGACATGGCTTTCTTTTTTATTGCAAGTGCATCATTTTCAGTCTTGCTGCTAGCTATAGCAATATGTTTTGTTTGAGAATACTTGCTAAAAACAAGATAAAGTGTATTGTCTTGCTTTATTATAAAAGACTCATTATTGGTGTTTCTGTTAACAGTGAGCACATTCTAAGAGCAACTAAAAATAATGTTATTTGCAACTTACTAGGCCTTACATTTTGCCAATTCCAACAATGTATTATCTTTAATTTTGAGGTGGTTGGTGATAAACTGAGATAATCTGAGTTTAAAATGCTATAAAAAAATTTAAACATCTATATTTAACAAGCCTAGCTAGTATAGTCACAATAATGCTATTACCTTGGTCTTTCACTAACAATGATTGTAAATGTTTGAAACTGATTTTTAAAACTCTCTTTATTCTAAAATAAATAGATAAATATGCAAAGACAAAAAGAATCAATAAGTGAATTTATACCAGTTTTTCCATTTTCAAGCAGTGCTTCTGAAAACTTCATAATTGTTGTTGTTGAATCTGTTTTTGATTTAACACATGGTAAAGATCCAGTGCTATATGCAAAAATGTTTTTGCATTGTTGCCATATCATGCTTGAAAACTCAGCCAGTATTTTGCATTTGAATAGTGGTTATTTAAAAAAACAGAAAAAAAATTATAAAATAATTGAAATGCATAATTGTAGCACAGGTTTCAATTGTTCTTGTTTTAAACTCTTCAACTCTGAGTAGAACCAATTTTCAACTTGTATAACAGATTGCTGACATTTTTCTAAAGCAATGTTGGTTAAACAACTATCAAAAGAAAAAGCTTGTTAAATAAAAAATTGCACATTTTTAGTAGACAGAGTGCTGTTGTAATGTGCTTAGAATAGACAGTGCAAAGAAATTGGTCTTGAAGTTTAGGATATCTATTTTCATGGCATTAAAGTTGACAGTAAAAAGATTCAATGAGGTATTAGACAATGTATTATAGGAAGTGCATTGAGATTTAAAACCAAGTAGTAGAACAATCTTTTTAAACTTGCTAGCAATGTAAAATTTCTTGAACATGTTACAAGCTGCAAGCTTTTTCTTCTTTGAAGGTATAGCACCCTTTACTTTGCAGAAGTATTTAAAATCTTTGAGGCCTGCAAGAAATAAATGCATTGATCACTGCAGCTAGCTTAGATTAGCCTCATGTTTTGAAGCACTTAACTCAGTATTTCCAAGCTTGAATACATAAGTGTTGTGCATTGAAAAGCTGTTCATTTTGCATCAATATTAATGCTTCTTCAGCTTAAAAAAACCTTAAAAAAAGCTGCTGCTACTAAAAAAAAGTATTTTTTTGGTTGAAGTTTTTAATGCATTTGTTATAATCAAGCCTTCTTGCCCTTATGCATGCTTTTTTCTAACTTTTTCTAACTATTTTATACTCAGACAAGGTCTTGAAAAGTGTATTCTTCCTAAATTAAGGTATCAATAGTTGCTTTAGCTGCTTTTGAGCTGAAAAGCATGCTAGCACACTCTGTCAACACATTTTGAAATGAGTCCTCCATCTTTAATGACTCTTTCTTGAGTTTTTCAGCTTTGTCAAAGTGCGACTCTGCAAGTCCTTCTTAAATCTCTTTGCTTCTGCCTGCTTTGCTGCTGCTTGTTAGCTAGTGCAGAGCTTAGCTTAAAAAATGCAAAACTCTGCATTCTTAGGAAAATGTCCTGCAGAAGAAAAAAAGCTGCAAAAAAAAATGCAATAAAAAAAATTGCTGAAAAAAACACTAGAAAGTTAAATTAAAGTAGATGCTAGCCACTATTTTTATGAAAAATAGCCTCTTATTCAAGAAAGTTACTTTAACAGCTTTGAGCTACAGAGTATTGAAGCTGACTTTGACTTCATAGAGGCTTTTGCAAATTCATCTAACTTTGAGAAAATTTGTCATTCATTTTTAAGTAGAACTTATTCACTTATAAATACTGTAGAAATAATTAAGTTTTGAGTCTTTGAATGGAACAAAAGACAGGTATTCTACTCTTCAAGCACATTGTTGACCTTACATTGCCATTAGCAGAATGCTGACTCCTATTGTTGACTGCAATGAGTGCATTCATTATTGGCTACTTTGCTAGCCATTCTAATGCTTCTAATTAGCCTGAAATGCATAAAAAAGCAGCATACTTGCTTAAAACAAGCTGCAACTTTATAAAGCACATGCAGGCTTGAAGAAGCATAGCAAAAGCAAGTTTTTTGCAGTTATATTTGATGTTGTGCATAATAGTGGCTATAAAAAGCTCTTAATATGTTAACAAACTTTCAAAGTTACATCTATATTAGACGCTCTGAATGCAAGCACTTTATTCAAACATTTTGCATATTTTGCATTTAGTAAGCTGCTATTTATTAGCATTAATAACTTTAATTCAGCTCAGCTTAGCCATTTTTGCAACATAGGCACTTTGCATCTATGATTATTATGTAGACTGGCTAGATGTTAGTAGTGTTTTTTTTTTTGCAGCTTACAACTTTGGGCCTGCTACAATTTGCTTTTCTCATATTGATGCAGCCAACCTCCCATTTGGCTGGTGTGCTGTCACTGCACTAGAGCAATTTGACTTGAAGCAAAGAGATCATATTATTCTTTGAAATTTGAAGTTGATTATTGAGTTTCTTCCTGAATCAACAATTTTTATTCTTTCAGCAGTCATTATGCATGGAAATGTTGCAATAAAAAAAAAATAAAAAAAAGTATTTATTTAAATAATATGCTGCAGATAGACTTTTTTGTTGGATAAAACACTGTTGCAAAGCTAAAAGAGATTTTATAAAGACTTGAGAAAAGAAGAGGTACAAAAACAAGTTGAAAAAAAAAAGCAAAGAGAGGTTGAGCTATTTTCTACACTTGCAGAAGTCTGTTCATTTTTTAAATAATGAAAATTACAGCTAAGTATAAATAAAATGCATTTTTATTGGAAGATCAAGTAAAATAAATTGAATAAATATATTTATGCATTTAAGCTATTGTGATAAAAAAATAAATAAACATGCAGAGTAAACAAATGTATTTTTGCTATATGTTTTGCTAAGCTTTGAGTTTATAAGCTAGGGATCTGAATTTAAAGCACAAATGCTTGCTCACACACAACCTGTTTGTCCTGATCAAATCCCTATTCTGACTATATGTTTAAGTGCAGAGCATAGTGCTCACAGACAGCCTGTTTGTTTTAAACAAACACTTGTTCTAAGACTACTACTTATATACTACTAGTATTAGTACTAGTACTACTACTATGTATTACTCTACATAGAAATCACCTACTTGAGCTTTTTTAATTTCAATCAAAGCATTTACAATATTATTACATTTATTAGGATCTAAATTTTCAAAACCTCTAGTTTTTGATATTAACTTACTTAAACTAGCAGTTTTTTTTTGATTTTTGATTTGAATCTATTACTGCTAATTCTACCTATTCAAAGATAGAACTTTTCTTATAAATCTGTAGAGTAGAAGAGGGCAGCAAGTAGAAGCATAAAAAAAAGACTTAAATACCAAACATAAAATAGCCATTTTAACTAATTTATCAATCAATGAATAATTTTAAAAATTAAGTATCTAGTTCTAACAAAATAACTACTCCAATAGATGTACTTATTTCTTGCCAATTTTTCCTAATTACTTAATTTTTAATTTTGAAGCACCTTCTTAAATAGAGTGAGGACACTAAATTGCAAAAAAGCAAGGCAAAGCTAGGCTAAAAGTTTTAAAGGCCAAAGGAAATTCCCTACTAGTGCTTACTACTCTTTGCCCTGCCTTTGGCTGTACAGACAAAGGCAAGGGAGAGGCAAGGGCAAAAGTATGGATAAATGGAGTGAAGTGGAGTAAAATTAAAAAAAACATAGTTATGATTTCTATATCAATTTTAATTTTAATAGTCATTATAATTTTTATATCAATTTTAACTTTAATTGTTGCCAAAGCACTACTTTTAATAAATAATCATATTTTGCCAGTTTATTTTACAAGAATCTCTGCATTAATTTTTTTATACTCAAGTGTATTAACATTTAATATGCTATATATTCAGTCAATTAGTTCAGGTTTAGAAATATATAGTGAATTATTCCAAGTTACAGTAATATTTCAATTTATAGAATTATTTATATACTTAATTGAATTTTTAATTTTAATTGCTTGGCCTTTAAATTTAGAAGAAACGTTTCTATGAAAAGGAGCCTTATTTCATTCTGAGAGTCCTGATTAATGTTCAATTGTATTATTTAGTACTCTAAGTTCATTTTTATTAGTTTTTAGTTTAGATTTAGTTTTTATATATTTGAATATAATTACAACCTTTTGGCTTATATGTATTAGCCAGTTTATATTGAGATTCAGAGTCTTCCACTAAAGCAAGTTTAAATTACTTTTTATTGGAAGGTTTATCCTCTTGTTTCATACTATTAAGTCCTAGTTTAATTTATGCCTTTACAGAATTAACTCAATTTAAATCGATTTTTTCACTTATTTTTGCTATTTTTATTAGAAACAAAGGTGTGGATATACTAGGATTTATACCTTTCAAATATAATATAATACTAGGTTTAAATTTAGGTATATTTTTAATTATTATAGGATTTTTATTCAAAATTGCAGTAGCTTTATTACATAATTAGAGTCCAGATTTTTATGATAAAACACCTACAATAGTTACAATTTAATTAACTATCATGCCTAAAATAGCTATATTAATTTTGCTTTTGAAATTACTTATTCAAATAAAATAAGTATAAATGTAATAGGAGATTCTACCATAAGAGATTTAATTAAAATTACAACTTCACAATCTCCTTCTCCTTTAAAGGAATTAGGAGTTGAAAGACTATTTAATGCCTTCTATATATTTAAAAATTTATTATTAGTAAGTTCTTTACTTTCTTTAATAATAAGTACTGTAGTAGAATTAGCCCAAATACAATTAAAAAGATTGTTCACTTATAGTACTATCTCACATATATTATTAGCTTTAGCAATAAACTCTAAACAATCAATAGAATTTTTTTTATTTTACATTATTCAATATTCAATAACAAATTTAGACGTATTTTTAATTATTTTAGCTTTAGGTTATATTATTTATCCTAGTCTATACTCTGTTCTCCCCTGCCTTTTTTATTTAAAGAAAAGCACTATGACTTCAAAGAAAAAAACCTTCCTATGGTAGGCTTAGGCCTAAGGAATAAAGGTAATTTTATTAAAAATATATATATTTCAGAATTAAAAGGTCAATTTTTTTTAAAATCCTTTGCTATGTTTAAGTT
This sequence comes from Termitomyces sp. T73sscA, assembly GCA_017657235.1. NCBI lineage: Eukaryota > Fungi > Basidiomycota > Agaricomycetes > Agaricales > Lyophyllaceae > Termitomyces > Termitomyces sp. T73sscA. The sequence continues at coordinate 6,767 of JAGGAP010000362.1, read as the reverse complement.
TATTTATTTGTTTATTCTCTATGGCTGGATTACCTCCATTAATAGGATTCTTTTCTAAACAGTTTGTTTTATTTTTAGCTATAAATAGTAGATATTACTTTATTGCTTTTGTAGCTATAATTGCTAGTGTCATAAGTGCTTCTTATTATTTAAAAATAATTAAAGTAATGCTAACTCCCCAAAATAGAAGTATTTCTCCCTCCAAATTATTCAGCCTATAGCATTTAAGGCTAAGACTAAGAAGCAAGAATCAAATTAAGGATGAAGAACACTTAGCTTTTGAAGAGAGTTATAATATTATTTATAATAATAGTAATACTAATCAAAAAAATAAAATGATAGTAGCTCTCAACCTTCTTCTAGGATTATTCCCAATAGTGAATTATTTATTACAAACAGTTCATACTATAAGTAATTTCCACAGTTTTTTAATTTCTACTTTAACTTTATCTATTTTATTATTTATATCTAAATCTTCTTTAATCTTAAATAGTACACAACTGCTATCTTTATTTTTATTTTATTGTTAATGAATAATTTATTTTTTCTTTTTATTTTCATTCCTTTATTAGTTTTTATTTTATTAGTTTTAAATATTTTATTAGCAGTTAAGAAACCTGATATAAAAAAGGTTTCTGCTTATGAATGTGGATTTAGTCTTGTATTTGAACGAATTAAATCTACTTTTCAAATTCATTTGTACATAGTAGCTATGCTATTCTTAATTTTTGATTTAGAAATTTTATTATTATTTCCTATTGCTGTTACTTTATATCAAGTATTTACATTTGGATTTTCAATTGCCTTATTATTTTTTGTAGTTTTAACTATAGGTTTCATATTAAAAATAGGGTTTGGAGCTATTATATAACATATATATCTTTTATTATAGATGTATATATTGATGCAAAATTTGTTAGCAGCTTGTAAATCAAAGCTCAAAATAATATAATAATATTATAAGCTTTGATTCAGCTACTATCAAATCCTAAGATCAAGAATTCAAGCTATATGTGATGCACACCTTTTTGAATAGTGAAATGTAACAGTTTGTTTAGATTTTAGAAACAGCTTAAATTCACACTAAGTTGAATTAAGAAAACTTGGTTTCTATTCTCAATGCAACTAATAGATTCCCCTAAAGACAATCACAAGCTTTTTAGCCTAAGAAGTCTGCTCCCTAAAGACTCTGAGCCATGACAAGCTGATTGCTTGTCCTCAGTTTATAATTTCTTCACTCTTTTATACTTTTTCTGTTGTGCATAAACCGTCATTTTGCATGTCTTGTTTTTGTCTTCGCATATTGTATATGATTGCATGCCATCAACCATACTTTGTGTATAGTTTCAGTTTGTTCCACATGAATTCAATTGCTGCTGTGTTTGTTACATCTTCTTCCCCTTTTTCTGCTCTTTCTACTCCGTTCCTTTCCTTTCTTTTGGCTTGCATTGGGTCTATCTGGCTTGCAGTAGAGCTAGTGTCAAAGTTCTGGAAAGGAGGGCATTTATAGAGCTTTTTCCAGAGCAGTGAATGTGCTTCTGGCAGCTTGATCATAATCTTTTGATTTATAATCTGTGATTAATGATTTCATTAATGATCAAGACTTTCCAAGTCTGCATCACTGCATTGTCAGCTAAGTTTGATTGAATGTTTTTATGCTTTGCTTCACACGATTTTTGCTGGCAAGCTTTGGGCATTGTCACCTAGTCTGGCCACAGTATTGAGGTAAGTCCAGCCTACAGTTTTCAGCTCTTTTTTTCCATGTATTATTTGCTTACAAGTTTTCAGCATTATAGTACATGTATTAGAGTTTTAGGACTCCAAATAAAACATTCTTATAGTACATGTATTAGAGTTTTAGGACTCCAAATAAAACATTCTTTGCCTCAGCCCAAATTGGGGCTTTGTATCACCTCCCTGCCACTTTTAATGACTGCTTTCAGTCTACCGCTATTTTGTTTTCATAAAGATTTTTCTTTTTAGCCCATGCTAGCTCTGTCACCTATAGAACTCAATGTTTCTCTATTTTTGCTTTCTTTGGACTCTATTTTTTTTTTGCTCTTTTTTTATTTCTTCTATTTATTTAACTAGTACATTTTCTGTCTTTTGCATTATTCCTCCCATGCCTCCTACAGCTCCTTGCAATATGAACAAAAGCAAGTCGTCTCATGCTCAAGTAGTGATTACCACTCCTGCACCCAAACACGTTGCTTTGCTGCTCTCCAGTTTACCTGAGCCTCCTGACTTTTATAGCATGCCCCAGCATGCTATGAAGCAGAATGCTAACAGTACAATTATAGCAGTCTTTCAGCTTCCTTTGTTCACACAAGGCACTATTGGTCTTTGTGCAACTGCCAAGGCATTTTCTGGTATGCCAGCTGATTGTGCCTGGTTCCTGAGTAGTGCTGGTTGAGTATGTTGCTCTATTTTTCTCACCTTTTCTTTGCGCTAACGCTTTTTTAGCATTTTTTCAATAAGGAGCACTTCTCTCAGATCACTGATCACCAAGCACTATGTAAGGCTCTGTTCGCTATTCTCTATCTTTTGGACTGCAGTGCTGCCAATCCTTCTGGCAATGTCAAGGCCTTTTTCTCTTTTGCAAATGCTATTATTGTTATTAGTGAGCGCTGCCATGAGCACTGCCATGAGCAACACAGGCAGGACCTTGACCTTACTGACTTCTTTCTTCTGATATAAATTTGTATATATTTATATTTTTACAGGCCTGCTGTCATGCTCAGGACAAGGACATCAAGATGCTTGGTATGCCTGCCCCTTGCACTGCAAAACATCAGCCTAATGTGAGTTTTTAGGTTGTAAACTTGATCTGGTTGCTAGCTGTCTTAACACTCTAACACTAACTATTACTCCTCCTCAGACTGAGCCTGAGGAAAAACCTAAGGCAAAGAAACTCAAGGTTCAGCCAACCTTGAGTAAGTTTTTTCAGTTCTTTGGCTATACTTCATTTCTAACCCTCTTCTTCTTTTTTAGCTAGTTATATCCTAGGCAGCGACGCTGCTGTAGCATTGCTTGCCGCTGTAGTTCAAGCCTTGGACTTGGTACAGCTGTCTGACAATAACAAAGCTGTCCCGCTTTCTGACCTTCAGAAACATTGTGACGCTATTGACCTAGCCACACAACATCAGCTGTATCAGCTCAACATTGCGTTGCAAGTTTTCAAAATGATTTTGGCTTGCTAGGCTCGTCTTAACAAGCTCCTTGGTACTTCTGAGGTTGAGCAAATGGATTCATTATTGAACTCCTTACAGGTTTCTTCCACAGTGAGCCTTGTTCATCATTTATTCATCTTTGCTGTTGTTTTACTCAGATCTATAGTCTGGTAATGATGACTTGGACATTGAATTTCAAGATTTGCCATAGGATGAGCATAAAAGCCCCCTAGAGGTATAGGTGCATGTGGCAATGTAATCATTATTGTTGCCTGTGCCTTTTGTAGATTAATTGTAGCCTTATACTTTTAATCTGTTGTTCCCAAATCAAGTGTCCTTAGCCCCATTTTGACCACTTTAAGTTTATTTCTATAAAGTAAATAACTCTTATTAGTGTTGTTGTCAATTTGGGGTTTTTTCTGCTCTCAGCGAGGTTTGAACTCTCAGCTTCCACACTTTAGCTTAATGTTCAGTCTGTTTACACCAGCCTTTTTTAGCCTAAAACTGTTTATTAGAGTTACATGTGGGTGCTGCTTTCAAGGTTTGAACTCTCCTATACTCTTCTTTGAGTTGTACTTCCTAATCTCCTCTTGCCTGTAACCATAAGATATTTGATACTATTAACTAGAACTGTTATTTGTTTTCCCCCAACAAAGATTAGTCCACTGAGGTTCTGAGCAGTTCTATGCTTTGGTTGGCAGACCTAACTTCTGATCAGTTGGCTCATAAAGCTTGACTGATCCAAAAGAGATGTCCTTGGCAGTGTCCTCTGTAGGCTTGCACAGTTCTTCCCTTAGTTTTTTTAGCTTAGCAGGGGTAATATCTATCTACTGCTTCAAGCTTTGTAGCAAGGTTAGCTTTTTACAAGCCTTGTAAAGTACCATCCTGAATGCTGCAACTTTGGCTTGCCAAATTGTTCTGTCTAACTCTGCAATAATGTAATTACCACCTTTAGTCTTAGTAATTACTACCATTGGACTATAGAAGCATGGCATCATTTTTGCGCTAAATGAGCTTTCTGTGACCATATTTTTGACTAGAACTAAGGACAATAGTTCAAAGTTATAGTCTTTGATGGAGTTCTTATACTCTTTTGCAAACTTCAAGGCCCATTGTAACTTGTCTTTGCCAATACATTCTTTCATCTCTTCTACATGTTGGTAGTGCTTAGCTAATGCCCTTGCACAATATCCAATTAATTCTTCTGTTGTTGATTCAAGAGTAGAGTAGGGTGAGCATCAGTAACCATGAAGTATGGTGAACATCCAAATCTCTGTCTTACAGTTATGCAATTGCTCCATATGATATGGTAGAAAAACCAAAACTACTTGATGCAATCTTCACAAGCTTTGAACAATGCTTGCCTTACATCCCAATGAGGACATTCAATCCTGCCATTGGCTAGAGAATTGTAGGGTGAGATGGTAATGCCTCTAATGCTATACTTTTTCTCTAGCTAGGCTGTAACTTGTTTGAACTGCTCTGCACTATCTGTGATGATTTCTGCAATGCAGCCCCAGTGACAGATTACATCTTTAAACAACCATTATCCAATTGTTTTGTGATTTTATTTTTGCAAAGGTCTGCCCTCCATCCAAGATGACAAGGCACATCTTCTATGAACTATGTACTTGCAGCCATTTGAGGCTGGTGTCATATGCATAGTATTAATGTGAATTGTTTGAAAGATGGAAGGAGTATAAGTCACTGTTGGCTCCCTCTTGACTACTGTCTTCTGACAAATTTGACAGTTGTGACAAGTCCCTACATACCACTGTACATCTCCATCAATGCCTGGCCACCAGAAATGCTCTTGTATTAACATTTTGGTGGCATAGGCTCCCCTATGTCCTAAGGCATCATGAGCTGATTTGAGCATAAACATTTGTCTATCAATAGAGACTACTAGTTGGTGTTTCTCATCATGATTGCGCCTATACAGTCTTCCCTTTTATCAAAGAAGAATTTTGCCTGGCAAACTTCTTGAACTTTTCTAGATCTCAATTTTGTAGATTCTTGAATTCTGTGCCTGGATCTTGTAACCAACTTTGTACTATTGGTAACAGGCTGTTTATTCTGCACCTTCACCACCTTTCCTATGTTCTAGATAGGCTTGTGTATCTTCTAACTTCTCACCTTGGTTATCTATTGGCAATAGAGGCATGGTCATAGCTAGTAGTGCTACTGGATTTGTTGATGCCTTCTGTGCTTGACTCAAAACTGCATCTCTAAACTCCTGTTCTTGAAACCTGACTTTACTAAGTTCTTGTTCAAAATCTGATATCTTGGTAGTGATATGTTGGTCTCAAACCTGAGACTGATGGAGGTAGTAACATTCCCAATATAAGATTATAAAAACACTGAAAACTGTAAGCAAAGTTGAAAACTGTAGACAAAGGGAACATACCTCAGAAAAAGAAACACCCAGTGCACCAATACGATGACACCTAGCAGCCACATTGAGAGATCAGAAAGCAGCACAAACACCATCAGGGGCATTTAGCTGAGCTGATGGGTAATCATGGCTGTACAGCAGCGAGATGACAATCATGGATCAATGATTTGTGATTAACACATCAAACCTTTGACAATTTGTGCTTCCTGCTTTCCACAACTGCAACGACACATCCCCCTTGATTCACCAAACCAACTCACGCACCACAAAACCTACAAAACACCCAGATAGACCATCCAAACACGTGAAGAAGGCAGAATAAAAAGAAGGGAGGTTGGGAATCACAAGGAAACAATTAGCTGGGAAGCGTGGCTAAACTATTGGGCATGATGCATTGGTCCATGCATGCCAAGAGGAGTATAAAAGGAGAAGGAATTGGAAGAAGTCAATCAAGTAATCAGTTTGCCATGGCTCAGAGTCCTCAGGGACTGGACATCTTAGGCCAATGAGCTTGTTATTAACTTCAGAGAAATTAATTAGTGATATTGGAAATAGAGATGAAGTTTTAACAATTCAACTCAGTGTGAATTAAAACTATTTTCAAAATCCAAATAAACTATTACATTTCACTATCTTAAAAGTGTGTGTCATGTGCAACTTGAACCCTCGATTTCAGGATTTGATAGTAACTGCATTAAAGCTTATAATATTTATTATATTATTTCGAGCTTTATTTACCAATAACTAACAAAATTTGCATCATCTGGAGCCCAAGAGAAACACATGCCTCTAGCAAGGGTACTGTTGCTGTTCTTGAGAATCCAGACATTGTTCTTAGAAAGCAAAAACTATGCACAGAAAAGCACAAGTCTCCAACTCAACCAACACCAACTACTACTTTTGCATTAGAACTACCTAGTTTATCTAGAACTATGGAACAACAACCACAACCACAATTATCTGAGTAGTAGTGACACAGGAAAAATTCATTCTCTTCTTAGGAAATTTAGAGCTGAGGCAAAGAAGTTTGCAGATGTTATGGGCAATGGCTCCTTAGTAAATAAACTCATGGGATGCTTCATCCCAGCATTTGCAGATGTAATAGAGGAAAGGCTGATCTCAAAATATGGCCATTATAAAGAGCCAGCTAGAAACAGACACAAAGACAATAAGTATGAATTGTCTGAAGTGATGACTGTTGT
>JAGGAP010000361.1:0-30883 GCA_017657235.1 Termitomyces sp. T73sscA | reverse complement strand
CACTCCTTCTCGCTTAGTCTGCGTTAGATACTGCCTCTCAAGCATCAGAAAACCCATCCACTTCTACAAGATATAGTCCTTGAATGAGGATAGATTTTGCCACTGATTTAATTTGCCCCTCTTTAGCATAGTTTAATTTCTCGAGGAGAGTCTCATGGATGATCACAAGTATCTTCGACGGATGTATAGGCTCAACAACTTCTAGTGCTTGATCTCAACAACTTCTAGCACTTGAGAGGCACTCTTTCGGCTCGTGGTATCTTTCGGATAAGATGGGTCATCAGATCGACAGAAAAAGGCCGAGGCTCATCTCGATATTTTCAAGTCGGCAATTTCCCTGTTATTTTCCGCGACATTAACCCACAACTCATAGAAAATCGTGCTTGAATTTTGTTCTGTCTATCCAAAAGGGGATGCTTTTGGCTCAGGATTCTGTGTCTTGGAACACTTTTACATCAAATTGTTTTTCATGGGAATATACTACTCACTCCAAAAGTCTTCTCTCCGATCGCGATTTGGACCCTTCTGACCTACACTTTGTGTCCTTCTAAGTTACCTTTTGTTCTGGGTGTCGGATCATGTCTTTTTTCAATCTTAGTCCTCGCTACTTTCGCAGGAATCACGCACTAGGGTCTCATGACCCTCTCGCATCAAGGAAGGATGTCTCAGTGTTGGATACACCCTGAGAAATTTCGAAGTTCTTGTGATATACTACACCTTATTCAACCGAGCTGCCCAGACGGTGTATAACGATACCTATTATCAACACAATTTTCTCAGACTACGTCCTTGTCCATGGCTCTTTTACCGTTGAAGTGATCAATTCCTTCTCACGTCGGTAAGCGAAAAACTCACGCGGCGTAAAATGACGACATGTGGGGTAAGTTGCCGAATTAAACGGTACGTACTAGACAAGGGTATCGTCAAGCAACAATTACAGCTGACTTTCTCATCTGCTTGTCTTTCAACGTGCACCTGTCAAATAAAAAGATGTTTGAGATGCGACTTGATGGCTGAAATAGAACTCGTGAGCTCCACAACATTGAACATTGCTGTAATCCATCATCGCGCAGCGATCCCGTGGTACTCTCCCGAACGATGAGCAATAGCTTCCATTAGAAGAGAAGACATAGGGCGTCCGAAAGATTTACAAACAAACAGGCCTGCACAGCTCCCTATAAAAAGCCTTGGATCCTGACCAACTTCAGATCATTTCGCTATGCAATTCAAGAACCTCTTCGTCCTTGCTTCCCTTGCCGTTGCCTCATACGCTCAGACGACCCCCGCCCAGGTCGAGAATGACATTAACAACAACATCGCGCCCGCCCTGGCGAACCTTCTTAGTTCGATCGATGCCTTCCCCGTCAATGGGGGCATCCTAAACCTCGCTCAGGCTCTGGTATGCGTTTCTTTCTGTGGCTGCATATAATCACATCGTCATCCTGAAATGCCGTTTTTGATTTAGGCCATTCACACGAGTGCCCTCTCTCTTGACAGTACGGTTGTTGATACTACAAATGACGTTAATGTAGGTTGCTATCCTGCGTTCCGCATTCTCTTATATACTAACTGTCGTGACTCAAGGGTGCCGCCTGCCCGGTCGATGAAACTGATGGGCAGGCTATTCTCGCTGCCCTTCAAGGTCTGCTACCCAACATCCAACAGTCTGTGACGGACCTTGTCGCACGCAAGGCTGCCTTCGATGCCCTTCCTATCGGAGGCGTTCCTGCCCTTGTCCAACAGGACTTGACAACCCTGAGTACAGACACAGACACTTTGGCGTCTGCGTTCATCGCCTGTGCCCCGGTATGTCCTTCGTTTAGTCTTCTCGGCAGGAAGATTGACGTGCAATAGGCCGATATCACTGCTTCAGGTCAGGAACTTAAGACCGAAATCGATAATGCATTCGCCACCGCTATCGCTGCCTTCTCCTAGAGGCGCGGAAGTTGTAATACAATCTCTCTTGCATGCTCACAGGAGAGATGTCGGAATGCTGGAATGTCTTATATCTGCGAATCGTTGTAGGAACCTAGGACTTTTAAATATATATTTAGTGTCTACAGCCTTCGGAACCCCTGAGAAACAATTTCCCGCCCTTGTGTCAAAATGGAAATGAATGAGTGCTTTGGAACTCAGGCATTTGACTATTGAATTATCGCATTGTTTCCACGTTACGCGTAAACTGTGTTAACGTCGGATTTTAACCTCGAATACGTACCATTTCATGTCGAGGAGCAGCTGGCAACTGTGACGATCGAGAAAGAAAATACCCAAAAATTGGATTGTCTCAAGAGCTGCCTAAGTTTGCTTTTGTGCAGATTGATAGATATAGAACTAGATGGGTGATATTAATCTTACAATTAATATATTAGGACCTCCCTTTTTGCAAGATGATATCTAGGCCGTGCAAATATGAAGTGAATGAGCGTCTCGCACGCAGGAATATTTCGTCTGTTTGCAATTGTTGAATCAGGCGATGTTCGGACAAAGAGACACGTATCACGTTTTCGATCATTTCGCCCCTCTGCAGGCCGTGCTTATATTTAAGGATGAGGGGCGCAAAGGTGATCCGCCGGGAACGCTGGCTCGTCCCCCGACATGTACCTATCATCGCTCTTCGTATTTCTGCTCTCATCGTCTGCGCTGGCCGCAGTCATACCATGGTTAGAATCTCGAAGGTCAGTCTAAACCTTGAACGTTGGATGACTATTTGATGTGTTTATCTTGCTTTCACAGTCCAAAATTGTGTAATGGTCATGCCGAACTATGCAATCGATCGTACGGAAACGTCACATATTTAGGGTCCCATGACTCCTTTGCGTACAGCAGCAATCCATTAGCACGTGAGTAAGGACTCGATCTTACATACTGAAAATGACCTAGGAATGTCAGTTGCCAGGACTCAGGAGGTCAATATCAGCCAACAGTTGGCATCTGGAGTGAGGATGCTCCAAGCCCAAGCACACATGTACTAGTTCCCGTTCGTCCGCGCGTGTGAAATTTTCTAACCGTCGCTTTCAGGAATGACGGATCCCTCCATTTCTGCCATACTAGTAAGTTTTATTGAACATACCCGATACGTATTTGAGGTCACAATTGTTCGTAGGTTGTGTATGTGCACTATATTATGATGCCGACCCTTTGAAGCCTGTTTATACTTTGCATCTAGATTCTCTTCGATGGTGGAAGCGTCATCGACTATCTAAAAGAAGTCAAGACATTTCTCGACGCTAATCCAAATGAAGTTTTGACATTCATTTTCACGAACCCGGAATTGATATCCGTATCCGATGTGTGGAAACCGGCATTCGATGCATCCGGTGAGCCTCATCTCGACCACAACAGTCTTCTCCATTTATCTTTTTTCACAGGAATTACCCCCTTGGCTTTCGTTCCCCCTTCGCGCCCGATGAAGCGAGATGATTGGCCTGCTCTTGGGGAATTAATCGAGAGAGGAAAACGCGTGGTAGTATTCCTCGACAAAGGCGCGGACGGAAGTACAGGAAACATGGTTGACTTTATTCTTCCTGAATTCGATATGGTATGTCCTCCATCAAGAACCCCATGGGCATTTTGACAAAAAAGTCATGTCAGATCTGGGAAGATCCTTACAGCTCGACAGACAAGAACTTTCCGTGCCACGTGGATCGTATCACTGGGTCTCTTTCTATTGACGACCATGCCAATATGATCAACCATAATCTCAATACCAATATCATTCCGATAGGGAACGGTGTCCTGATCAGTGATCGTCTTGATGCACCCACGACTAACGGTGCTGAATCGTGCGCTTCTTCTCACTTTAAGGCCGCTTCTAAATCGCTCATATACATCCTAAAAGGATCCTGGCTCATGCGAACCAATGTGCTTCTTACGCTGCAGGACGCGCCCCAAATTTCGTCCTTCTTGATTATGTGAACATTGGCGATGGACGTGCCGCAGTAGATCGCCTGAATGGGTTTTAAGCCGAGCTCCGCTGAAAGTTTTTTTATGCGCTTGCTATCTCATGTGCTTGTTGTCTGTGTAGCTTCTGCTCTGGGATCTAATCAAGAAATGTGATGTGCAATGGAAGACACGTCGACGGGTCATCTCTTCATTCCTTATACAACGTGTTGAAATGAATACATCCCTCCCATCGGGTCTAACTCATGTCCTTCAGATACCACCCCGATAACTCGTAATTGGATTTTCAGAGAGTGATGAGGCCTATCTTTCATTGGCGACGCCCTTCCGCCACGAAGAAGTTGTAGTTTTAGCCTCACGGATCGTGTAATCCGTTCTTGCTGCAAGCCTCATACTTGTCGCAGGTTACTCTACAGCCTCTGACCCGGTAAAAGTCGAGGCCTCCAGATAGCAGCTCGAGCCTCTTTGGCCCGATGGCTTCGCGACTAAGGAACAAATCAAAGCTTTTGCTGATTGAATCAGGAGCTGACATTAGTAGGTTTTCCAAATGTCTGGAGATCGTCGCAGCGGCATAGGTCAAAACCTTCGGATCCAGAGATAGTCTCTCGCGGGACAGAGTATAGGCATATCGTAACCATCGAACATTCACACGACTTGAGCGTATACTAGACAGACAAAGAGACAAGATTATCGCTTCTTTTCATGGTCGACTGAACGTCCACTTTCCTCGTCGTTCCCTGGTCCTGATAAATCACTATAAGCCGCCATATTGTCCGGCCTTTGGAGGCGAAATCGATTGTGGTGTGAGGGGGACTTCTTCGGAATATGCCCCGACACTGATTTTTTTTGTCTCTCTCGACAGGAATGACCGCGACAGGAGCCGTGTTGATGAAAACGGCGACCTCGATTGATCCAGGGAGATATAGGACCCACGACGGCGGTAATATCTTCGACGGACTTGCAGCCACAAAAGGCGTGCGATAAACAAAATTCTAGACAAGATGAGCCTTGTAAAGAAGATGAAATGTCACTTACATTACGCCCCAGAAGAGGATAAACATGATATGAATCCATGACAACGGAGAGTATCCTCGGACGTCACCTACGTCGAAATCAGACTCAGGATCTGGTGGAGGCACTTGAGGTGGATCCGGATCTGGAACAGGCTCCGGCTGTGGATTCTCGAGAAGTTTGTGACATGCATGCCTAGACCTCCATGAAAAGGCGTGAGTTCCGTTAAAATGCCACTCATACGAAGGCCGGCTAGGCTGACAATTCCAAAGTTGAGTTTTGACTAGCGAAGTTGCTCACGATAGTCGTACCTCTGGCGTTCCTTCATCGCAATGGAAAAAGAATGTTGCTTTCTGGCGCTGCTGCTTGTAAAGCCCACCATGAAGCGTCAATTGCAGCGGCACTGCACTCGTATAATATCAATTCGGAAGCATAACTATGATTGAGATGCTCACCATGATTAGGGCCCTCCATCACGCCAATCTTGGCTTTCGGAAGGAGATCCTCGCCTGCTACAGGTATGACTTGAAGTATGCGGGAAGGCTCAGAGGGATGGTTCGGTCGTGTGTTGATAACTATATTAGATATCACCGAAAGTCAGCCCACGAATTCAGTCTACTGTAATTGTAGCTCTCTGCTCACTAATCAGACAGATTCGTGTCCCTTCAGGACACTGAAGGTCGTGTCAGAATGCATACCGAATGAATCCCAAAGTTGTCACCTGGAGCTCTGCTGGCAAGGTACCATCCCTTTTCAAAGGCGCACCGAGGCTGACAGAGTAGACGTGTTTTGTGTGTGTTGGAGGAGTGTCTTCGTCTACGATAATATCAAAAGCGGCAAGCTTACTATGAAAAAGTGGGCAGAGGTCGAAATTAAAGTGATTGACGGCAAAGGTACACTGCATTCTTTTACGAGGATCTCACAGTACGGGTCAACTGTAAAGTAGAATTATATGATCGATATTCTATTATCAGATTGTAGTTCAAGCGGGCATGCGGACCGGGCGGGTATAGAAGGGGGCTTGGCGGTCGTCACCTGGACTCTGGAGGAGATTATGCTGCTTGGCATGCCACTCGGCATGATGTATGCGCATTGAATTTGTAGTCCACGTCATCGCAAGTCAGCACTGCCACAATAATCATCAATTTTCGACTTTTCATCCACACAGATTAAAGTTAGTGTTACTGGCGGACCGCTAGAGCTGTGCATTTTTGCATCTCTTGCTCTTTGAAAAACTGTTAAAGACTGAATAAAGTCTAGTACCGGCCATGTTTCATGCTGAAAGTCGGTTTTCCGTCGGTTTTGCAGCTGTTCCATTGGAATGCTGCGCTCTGGTGGTGGGAGCTACACGGGCTCTGTCGATGCTAATGACTCATCACATGGGTACAGAAGTGGTGCCCACGCGCCCCTCCCATGCTACGTCTCGGTTTCCTCATGAGACCAGGCCACCATCTTTGGCAGCATTGTGAAAATTCGTTCCTACTTTAACTGACCGTCCTTCGTAAATGTCTTCCCCCACCCAGCGCTGAGATGGTCAATCCGGTGGACTTAAAATGGCTTGATGGTAAAGCGCCGGTCTCTACGCCTACTGGAACATCGTTTGGCGTACCATGGAACCAGGGCGAAGTAGACAAAACCACACCAATTAGTGTGACTGCTGGCGGAGAATCAGTGCCAGTTCAGACGTGGCCTTTAGCCTAGTGAGTACTTCTTGAAAAAGTGTCGTATTGTGGTTCAAATCCTTCTTAGTTGGCCCGACGGAAGCCTAAAATGGACTGGTCACACTCTTCCGGCAGACAGTGGACTTGCAAACTCGCTGACGCTACAAACCAGTACTCCCGCGGAACCTTCCTCACCCGTCTCCGTTGTTGACAGCAACGACACTATCACTGTGACAACAGGACAGCTCTCAGGTTAGTAGACGGTTCACAGTATCGGTTCCCTTGACTGAGGTCTGCGTCCTTTCAGCCGTGTTCAACAAATCAGGGAACGTCTTAATCAACTCTGTTTCCCTCTCTGGAAAAGCTCAAGTCTCTAATGGAATCCTCATTGTACACGTTCAGAATGCTCCCGATGAGCCTGAGCTCACAGGTTCACGACCAACAGTAAACGAGACAACCGGTAACATCGAGAGTGTCACAGTCGAACAAAATGGGCCTGTTCGCGCTGTCATCAAGGTACAGTTCTCGCTCGCCCTACGAACGATGGCTGAATCCGAGCATTTAAGGTAACAGGAAAATACACTCAAGGACACTCTCCCTTTCTACCATGGACCGTTAGGTTTTATGTTGCGGCCGGTGCCACGACTTTGAGAATGGTCCATTTCTTCATCTACGATGCAGATCAGACGAAGGATTTCATCAAGGGCATGGTAAGCATCGCCTCTATGGGTTTGTTCCTTTCCTTTTCTAACTTTCTTAGGGCTTACGCTTTTCTACTCCTCTTTCCGATGAACCTTACAACAGGCACATCCGTTTCGTTAGTGCAGACGGAGGAATCTGGGGCGAGCCGATCCTAGTCATGTCGGGCCTCAGGCGTGACGCTACGGCTGCCGTACTCACTCCGCAGTTCGAGGGTACTGCAACTTCCGACCCATCCACTTGGCCCACGTCAATTACGCCTTTTGTCAGCGAACTTGCCCTATGGTCCGATTTTACCCTCGACCAACTTTCGTCGGAACACTATACAATCTCAAAAAGAACTAATGCGGGTAGAGCTGCAACGTTTATTCCTTATGCTGGATTCGGTACACGTGCTTCTGGTTTGGGATGTGTGGGAGGTGCAACCGCCGGGAGCGTCGTGTTTGGCCTTCAAGGTCTCTTGTTCACTGTGCCTCATAGACGTCGTCTAACTAAACTGTTACAATAGATTTCTGGCAAGGCGCTCCGAGAGGTTTAGACATCCGAGGTGCGACTACTAGTACAGCGACTGTTACTCTCTGGGCGTATAGTCCACGAGTGTGTATTACCATCTTCTGCATGTATGGTGGGACTAAGATACCTCCTCAGGCTCCAGCCATGGATATGCGTCATTATGATACTGTGGCCCATGGAGTACGTCTACTTAGGTATAAACCGATCCATGACTGAACAGTAATGATCTTGCGTATGAAGACGTTGGCGATCCAAACCCTGACCCAACGGGCATTGGACGTTCTTACGAAGCGGTTTTACAACTCTTCCCTGCCACACCATCTCGGACTGTTTTAGCCCAGCTATCTGACGTACATGTATGCTGCTTGTTTTCAGTAAGATCCCTAAAGTTGATTCTTCTCTAGACCAATGTTCCACAAATTGTCGCTAGTCCGTCTTTCTACGCAGAACACAAGTTGTTCGGAGGACGCTGGTCTGTGTATATACCATGTTGTCTGATACAACTCTAAGAAGTCCCTTTAGGAACATTCCCAATACGTCCCGAAGTGAATTGGCAGTCATTGAGAAACGAAAGAGTGACCTTCTGGACTTCTATGTCGCGGTTTGTGACCGTGGCTTATCGTCCCAAATTTGACCAATGATCGTCCTTCGCTAGGAAATAGAACAGAGGAAGTTTTATGGTTTTTGGAACTATGGGGATGTTATGCATACGTATGATCAAACCCGTCATTGCTGGAGGTATGATGTTGGCGGCTACGCTTGGGATAACGGTGAACTCGGTGAGCCCGAGCTGATATCTCAACCACTCTTGCGCTGACATCAACTGATATTTAGGAACCGATCTTTGGCTCTGGATGTCTTTCCTCCGTACCGGGCGGGCGGATGTCTATCGCATTGCCCATGCCCTGACACGTCACCTTGCCGAAGTTGATTCAAACCACACAGGCCCATATGCCGGAATCGGAAATCGACATAACGTCTCACATTGGGGAGACGGTGCAAAGGAGGCTCGTGTAGCAGGTAGCACTTTGAGAAGACCATATTACTACCTAACCAGTCCGTTCCATTCTCATTCATCCATGTAACTAGATATCTTATTCTTCTTAGCTGACGAACTCATGGGCGATCTCATGGACTATACGCTTGCGGCGGATCAGACCATTATGGTTTGGGATCCTCTCCGGAAGGTCCTGCCTCCACCTGACCCAGCCGGTCCTGGACGACTTCGTATTGGGCCCGACTGGACTACATTAGCTGGTAATTGGTTCACAAAATGGGAACGTACAGTGCGTTGTCCTACTTCTCTTCAGCGATCCAACTTGATCTAGAAACGTAGAACGACACCAAGTGGAGGGACCGCATCAAAATTGGCATGGTGAGTCGTGCACCATTCGGGTTTTGATTTTCCTCATCTTGAAGAGTCTGTAGAGCGACATCGGAAGCTTCAAATTCGGGTTTTTCACCGGAAATGGAGCTGCCGTCGGTTGGAATGCAGACACTGCCCATCTAGTCGACGAAGGAAGCCCAGGCACAGGCTCGTGAGTATCTCTTCTGACATCGACCCTAATTTTCCTGATCGAAGTTACCCAGCTATCACTTGACGATGCTCTTTGGAGGCGGCGAGTTTCTCATGGAGGTCATGGACATCATCACTGATGAACCAGCCTTTGATGCGGCCTGGCTGGACTTCTGTAAACTTTACAACGCCTCGAATGCAGAGTAAGTACCTCTTCTGTTACAATCTGTCTGATCTTTTTACTGGATCTGCCATGCACAGCAAAATTGCGCGATATGGTATCAGCTTCAACAGTGGAGGATTCGACCAAGTGGGTTGTTCATCAAGTCACCATCGCCAATCTGGCTCAGTTACGCATCATTTGCAGTTATATGCCAAGCTTCAATGTTATGCGGGTGCGTAGTTTTGAATGTAGTGACACACAGTTAACTCACTGCGGCTTCAGGTCAACGGTTGAATGACACTACACTAAAGCAGGCCGCGTGGGATATCATAAGCGCCAATACCGTTGGTGTCTGGCCACCTGTAACTCAAGTTGGCGGTACTGACGTTTTGAACCCGATCAACGAGGTAGCAATTCACATTGAAGGAACGTTTTCGGTACACTGACATGGTTTGGTCTCAAGATCGCTAATATTGATACCAATGACGCCGGGTCCCTTTCATTGAGCGAATATGCTGTAATGGCTATCGCACCTGAACTTGCTCCCAACAACTTTGCGCGCATCACAGAAGATTGGGATAGGTCCACCACTGCTGGATCTAAGCTTTGCGAAAAAGAATGTACCGCGGAAAATCTGGGCAGTTCAATAAAGGCAGGAAAGAAGAGGAGGAACTGGAGACGATTCTTATGCATGTAAAATGTTTTGCCGCAGAATGCTCTTGTCATTGCGATATGGCGCTTAGAGCAGACTTCAGTCCACAACTACCATCATCTAGTTCTCTTTCCGCCCATCGTCGCCATCTGGTCCACAACGTCGTGTGTTGGATTCTTAGATTTCGCTATACAGTAAGTACATCTGTCTGGGAAAATCAAAACGGCGACCAAACTCGGTATCAGGCGGTACATGTAATAATTTGCATTTGAATGACATCTTTTTTCCCGCCAATCCACCATTCTAGTCGACGGTGTTCACAACAGGACTCGTGTGGAATGACGCACAAAGTTGGTAGAGGTTCTGCGAGAGATCCACGGAGAATTTTCCTTTGCCCGCATCATCCCTGAAAGACGACGACAGCTTCCCATCTGCGGTGCCGATTAGAAGCCAATATGCTTTGCCGTTGGTAGAACACTTCAAATTTGCTCTTCAACGCGATTGTAGTGTGCATTAACGAGAAATGGCCAACGATTCTGTCTCTCAATAGATAAGTTTGCTTCGCGTCGTTGTGTTCTCAGCGCGGCCGCTTGAAAGTCTTTTACTAAGGAACAAAAAATGGTAAGTCCCCGTCGCCGTGTGGCTGGAATAATCGGTCATGAAACACTTAATCATCACACAAACATTCAGTCACTCGACAAGAAGTCACAATTGTTTCGGTGGAAAAATCTGCTGGGAAATTTCACAGTCGACCTTTATAATCTTGCGGGAAAAAACCCGACCCTTCCAGATATCTTTTATTCGAGCGAACAATGGCCTGTCCGACACCAACAAACCCCTCGCAAACCATTACGCACGGTCTTTCTGACGTCTCTGCACCTACGCGGCCTATTTTGAACGGGACGGCACATTCAATCGAATGTATTCAGCTGCGCGTGCAGCGCTTTTCCCATTATCAATTGCTTGAAGAGGTGAGTACTCTTTCTTCTTTATCTTACGCCCTCTCAGCATCCCGCTCCCGCAAACGACAGCATCAAAAGGTCGAAGTCTCAAATGCCGGGAGTCGGATTGGAAATGAAGAAAATCGTTCAGGAGAACACAACATAGTTCTGCCCGGGGAAGGTCCAATTGTTGCAGCGCAGCCCGTTGCAGAACCGGCTATGCATTTGGCGAATGACCAGGATGGGCCACCACAGGCCGAGCGTTGGTTTAATTGGATGGTTTATATCATTGGGCTCTTATGCAGCCCCTTCTCGCTCAATTGACCGAGCCCGGTACACATGACGATTGCTGTATATCATCTTGGTCTAACCATTTGGCCTTTTTGCAGCCCCTTCTCGCTCAATTGACTGAGCCCAGTACACACGACGATTGCTGTATATATCCATCTTGGTCGATCACCGATCCTCTTGCAACCATATACATTGTATCGATGCTTATTCCTACTTACATAGTTTAAAGAACAATATGTCGATGACTACAAGTCAGTCTATTATTACAAAGAATGAGATAATTTTTGAACAATACAATCTTGAATGCGAGGTTGGCTATTCCAACGGTAACGTTTACCATTGTACACTAGAAATTGAATCAATGCCATTGCAAACGGCGAGTAGAACACGTTCACCTAATGCTTGATTCTGCGACAGGGAACAGGGCGGCTGCAAATTTGACCTCACGTTCTTGAGTTCGCTGTATACTTGCGGCTCGCGGCACTTTTTTCGAAACTACATTGCAAATAGTCATATAAATTCAAAGTCGAAATGACACCTGGCCTACTGTTGTCACTATTTACGCTCTGCCCATCGAGTATTCAACAACCGCCGTCTTGCGTAAAAAAAGAACAGGTCTACCCATTCATCTTGCCCAACTCGTCTCAGCAGAACTCGCGTTCCCTACCCCTCAGCAGACCTCCCGTCCCCTACCCCAGCCAGCGCTTGACCGCCCTGCCTACTGCCCATGCTCCTCTCCCAATGCATGCCCCGTCCTATACTGTGCCAAGCACGATTACAGCGTCATCACGACGCGCAAGCCAAAATACATGACCAACACGTCAGCGAGCCATAGAAGCGCGAGGGCAGCAAGAAAGAAGCAGAGCGCAGAGACACGCGCGGAGAGGAAGAAGTTCGAGTATATGTCAAGTCCGCGGGTCTGTGATGGCAGGCAGGGGATTAAGTTCCGAGGATTAGAGGGGAGAGTGAATGGAGAACGTACGTCAGGAGCCCAGAGAAGAAAATACGCATCGCATGGGATACCGAGGCCTAAGCACATGTCGTTGCGCTACGCATGTATGATCTGGCGTCTGGTTGGAGCCAATTGCGAATACTGTGGTGTTTAGACTGTTTGTGTGCGTTAGCGATGTTAAAGGGATCTTGGAGAGACAAGAGAGCGCGTACATGGTGAGGGCTACGAGCTGTGAGATGGAAGGTGAGACAAAGCAAAAACAGAACGGTGGAGCGACTTGCCCGACTACCGGAGTATGCAAGTTGACCGCGTCTGCAGTCCCGTTGTTGCTAAGCAGCTCGTGAAACTCTCAAGTCGTTCTCGATCGACAATCTATCCTTTGGTCTCCCTCAACTTCGTAAACTTGCTTCTCTAATGTAAGCATCAAAAGAAAGTTAACTTCAAAAACGTACCTTTTGGCATTCCTTATCCTGCAATCGTACGAGGTCATTGTGAAGTAACAAGAGTGCACTTTTCGGTATAAGTCACCAGCTGATTGTATAGATTGTCTTGTACGCTGTATAGCCAGTTCCAGATTTTTCAATATGGCACCCGAATCCAGCGGAAGATCAGGATGGAGCTGGTTAGAGAGGCACTTCATGTGAGCAACTATAAGAAGTCTACCAGCTGCCGGGTTATCAAAGTCAAAGGCTTAAAAAATTCAATTCGCCAAGCGTGCTCAGCACGAACTCGTTACCATCACTATCCAGAGAGGCATCCGCCAGATCGAAGCATTTCTCAAAAGGGTCCCTATTGTCCGGTTGCTAGAACATGCATACGCTGTAAAACAACATAGCCTAATAGAATTTGTGATCCTTCCTATATGCTGGTGTTCGTATAGCGTAATCTAATGTCACCGACTTGCTCTGCGATCTCTTTCAAGTCTAGGTTCTTCTCAATCCTGATCCATGGCGTACCACGGATCTTTGTTAATTCATGGGCCTGGAAAGCTGCGATCCAAGAATAAATCGTAAACCCACGATGGGGAACATCCAAGGGAAGTTTCGGTACGAAAAAACCAGCTAAGACTCCAAGTAAAAGGATGAGACCTAGATAGATACCCATGTATACCGGGTTGATAGATGTACTCGAAAGGATGAGGTCTTGGTACCGCCGCGTGAGGATTTCTCCGGTCCCTGCGAAATATGGTAGCAGATTGCTGGCGTCCGCGAGTCCGCGGGCCTGGGCAAAATAGGGAGCCAATAGTTCCCTGTAGTCATAGGCACCTCGTCCTTCAGTGAAAGAAACCACCTAATCAGACTGTCAATAGTGCAGCTACCATAGAAGACAGTGAGTGATCTGACAGTGGGCGACGGAACGTAATAGTTGTCGCGTCCATTGTCCTGTTTTGAGAATTAGTTGTCAATAGAAGGAAAAATATTCATGACACAAACCTTGACAATTTGGTTGACGCTGTTTTGATGGGCGTTATTGTACCTGGAAGTCATAATATTAGACGAATTTGTTACAAAGGAACAGAAAACATACACATCAGACAGTTTGCTGGAGTTCAACTTTTCATGGGCATCGGGATTCGTCACGTAAAGGGGGAGCCCAACGAGTTTTTCTTGCAACTCGGTTGTGCCTTGTGAGCGGACCGTATTTCCCTGGTGCACGATCTTTAATGAGTTAGGCAGGCCGGTCGTGCTATTGTAGACCTCTACAACCCAAGGTTCGAAGAGTTCGACACAAATCGCAGCGTCATAACCAATCCATGTAAGATTTCCCTTAGCATCAGGAATACTCTGGTTGCTCCTGCTTGCAAATGTGCCGTTGGGGGTGTAAGTGGTGTTTAGTCTCACAAGTACTTCCTCAATCGATATCCAGCCTCCACCGTCTTGATCTAACGCAAGTCAAAATCAACTGTGATCTCTGCAATGGAATACGTCATCTCACCCATGGGTACAGGATAACTGAAAAAACTGTGGCCAACCCCATTGTTGTCGAAGGACGCTGTGCAGGAATTTAAAAGTAGGAAGTTGACTCCTTGAAAGAACACAAACCGCCGAGGGCTATTTCACTTGTATTCAGTTCTGCAGAAATTGTATCGCCTGGCAGTACCAGCTGTGAGATATTGAATGGTACCATCAATGATTCTGGGTAGTCCATGCTGAGTGAATCGAACAAAGAAATAAGCACAGCCTGAGGGGTAAACAGGTAGGTCTTGTTATTGGGACTCAAGGGGACACTTTTGTGCAAAATTCATTAGAGCACTGCGGGTCAGTAAGACGGCTTACAGATTCACGTCTGGGTCAGGAAGCTTGGTGCATTGAATTCGAATCCCCCATTTCGGAAGCCTGTAATTTTAAGATTCAGTGACATGAGACCCTCACAGTTGATACTGGGATACCTCAGTACCGAGCCCGGTAAAACTTCCTCTGCAGATTTGTCAAAGGTCACCGGGGGCTTAAGTTTCAAGGAAGGATCTGTTGTTTGATCGTCGAAGGTGCCGAAACCGCTTCCATTCTGAAGTAATTGCGACATGATAGTCTCCGCAAAGTAAATCGTATCGTTCTCCCAAGAGAACGAGACGACGGGTGGGAGTCCTCCATGGGACGAGAACGGCGCCATGGTCCAAGTCAAGGCATAGTTCTGTGTCAATCAAATCAATTTTGTAATCCACGATGATAATTCATAGTAGAACACACATACTAGAAATATAGGGTCCAATTGAGATGACCGCACTATATCAGCATCAGAGTTATCCCCTTTGATACTGATTTCTTCGTATCTTTCGCGTTGATGCTGAAAATTATCGGTCAATTGACGTCTGACTACAGGAAAGAGAGCCTACGACAAGACTGAAATCGATGTTAATTAAACGTCCAAGAATGAACGGCGAGGTACCAGATACGACCACGAGTAACAGAAAGAAAGCTATAAAAAGGGGCCACGGTCTTTGGCTGGGTACTATGATCAGCTCAATGCTGGTATAAACTGAAGTAGAACCTTCACTCGTAATCTTTTCGAGATCGATGCGCTGTAGCAGGATGCATGATCCTATTCCACAGTAGGCGTAGGGCAGTCAAGGAGCTTGTTGGGTCGTCCGTGATAGCCGACAAATCTCTCAGCCGTACACCTGGTGAAGCGTCAAAGTGTGACTGGTGTATTACTGTAGCCCAGACTGATGAATATATAGTTCAGCTGATCAGAGTATGACACGCTTATAAAACTCACTTGCAGCCTCTATATGACCTTTCGCGAGCGTAATGAGACTGCACCCGAGGAATAAGCCAACGAGTCCACTGCCTACACCCACGATGAACCGCGCCCAAAAAATCGACTGGTTTCGTGCTATGAATGTCACCCCTAGCAGAATCGGGTAGGACACAAGACATAACGCAGTATGAAGAAGGATTTTCCTCCATTCAGGCATTTCAAAACCACTTGCAAGGGATGACTTTCCAAGTTTGGAGCGTGACTTGAGAGAATAGAATGTAAGAAGAGATCGAGAAGGATAGTCCATGGAACCCACCAATCGATGGGGAGGCATCAGCGAAGAGGCACTTGATAAGTTTAAAGCTGAATCGTTGGGACCAAATTCGAGGCTCCTAGGGTCAAATTCTGGCTGAGAGTCATCGTGTATGGCCTCGGTCAGAGACCTATACTGAGTTTTCCCGTCTTTGTTCATTGCCATAGCTTCGAACGAACCAGCGACAGTAGCTGACATCATGGATGTAACGTTGATTTTGACGGTGCGCTTCTATGTATCTGTGTCTTGCAAGAGAAGGAAGGACCTGAGAGTCTTCTTGACATACATACTCTTATAAGGGCTTTAGGCAGAAACAGATAACTTGCAGTGCTTTGGCAGCGCTTCGGCAGGAGTTCGCAGGTTTCCATTTCCATCCAAATTAGAGAGACGTGTAGATCCAAGGCAAGTCCGGCATGAATGCATCCATCACCTACTTAGGCGTCATCTACTCGGATCCCCAGGAGCTCGTCCAAAGGGACATCCTCAGAGTCGTTCCCGTCGCCAAAATCTACAGTCTTTGAGAGAAGAGTCGATGATCTGGAAAGTGGGATGAACATCCCAGTGAAGACTACACTCCTAGCTGATTTCAATATTTGAGACGGGTCCGGGGTACGTTGATATTGCGGCCCAAACTTACTTTGAGTTGTGTCGGCTCCGAACAGCATAACTTGCAGTTTGCGCTTTTCGAACATGACGTATTACATAATTGAAGGGAGTGGCAAAGTCCCAAAAGAGCACACTATAATGAATCTAGATAGTTGAAAAAGAAAGCAGGTATTAGATAGAGGAATAAGAGAGTAAAGTATAAGTGTTGTAAGTTTTCTAATCTAGATCGACATGTTAAATTGCGATAATCAACGGAGGCGATATTTCAGTTTCTTTTCTTTTTTTTTTCAAGAAGAAAAAATCTGCTAAACAAAATTCGAATAGGAAAAAGAAACAATGAAAAGGAAAGGAGAATGGAATACCACATATATCAATTTTCTCGACTTGCAATAGAGTTATTTCATGATCCAACAGTCCCAAGATCCATCCTCGGCGCGAAATCCAAAGATCCAGATACGAAAAAAAAAACGGCGACACATCGGCCGACCCGAGGTTATCCGAGCAGCTCAAGCCGACTCAGCCGCCTCGTCGTGGTCCACGGGAAGAGCCGCTTGAACCAAACACGAAGCTTGAACAAGAATCCCGTCCCGTTCTCTACGTGTCTAAAAATGAGTGGTTGAGGTGTTCGTGTAGGCAGCGGCGCTGAACCAGCAGCAGAAGAAGATGGTGATAATGATGACAAAGGGGGAAGGCGCGACACGTCGGAGACCGGGGATCTATTATCCGACGCCGAGGGAATATTGTACTCATGTGAAGACGTGGAGAGAGCAGAGACGCACGACGGGGTCAAGGGAGTCGGAGGGAGGTGCAGCGTCGAAGTGGATAAAACCATCCGAGGTTTCTCTGGCCGGGAGCGGAGTTGTCCTGTTGCCGCCGAAGAGGTAGAGGAAGCTGACACTGAAACCTTGGACCACGGCCACACACACAAGCGTTGGAAGAACGCTTTGATAGGACTCGGAGTATGTTCCTTTTTGTCCTCTTGCACGGGTTCGGGCACGGGCTCGATCACCGCCTGCACATGCACCTCGCATTCTGCCTCCCCGATCTCGTATGCATGCGGCTGCACCAGAACTGCCGCCGCCTCTTGCTCTCGGTCATCCGCCGGTTTTCCTGCTCCCCCGTCTGCATCTCCTGCTCCCCCGTCTGACTCTCCTGTTCCTCCGCCCCCCAGATCAACCTCATCAAGCCAGCCCTCCTCCTCCCCCCTAGTCCAATCAAACTCTGGATACGGCCCGTTTCCACCCCCACCCCAGTCCCCGTCCCCGTCATCATCGACCGGTTCAAACGGCCGGCCAGGTGAGAACTCCGCCTCGTCCTCGTCGTCTGGAATAATGAACGATGGCTCGTCGGAGGATGGTGTCCACGGCGCTGGAACGTCTTGTGATTCAAGGAGAGTCCAGTCGCTGGTGAATAGAATAGCAGGGGCGTTAGCTATGTTGATAAGAGAGTATACGGGAAGAGGTAACGTACATGTCATCAAAGAATGGGTGTTCTTCAATGTCGGCTATATGTATACGATCTTCGGGGCACTTTTCCAGCATCTGAAATGTGATAAGGATATAGAAGAGGAACGAGGGAGAACAGAACACGTACAAGGGAGAGAAAATCGCGTGCGACGTCACTGACGTCGTCGTCATCTTGATCTCTAAACTCCAAATCCGCCTCAAGCACCTGTTTCCGGACGTCATTGAAATCTCCCGTCTCCGCATCAAACGGGGGCTACACAGTTCAACAAGTCTTTATGTCAGCAGGAGGGATGCTAGCAATAAAGGTGACTCAACTCGGCCTGTAAGCATCATATACAAGCTGACCGCTGCCGCCCAAAAGTCCACACCAAACGAGTACGTCTCGCCCTTCATGAGCTCTGGCGCCATATGCAAGCCCGTGCCACAGCGCGTGAACAGCGTGAACAGTAGACGTGGGTCGTCGCCCGCGCGTGGGGACATGTTGGGGCCCGGGATGTCCCCGCGCGCGTAAGGCCAGTACGGCTGGAACACGCGCTCCGAAAGCGTCGGGCGTGCGTGGAAGTCCCGCGAAAGCCCAAAATCAGTAAGGATGACGTGTCCCGAGAAGGAGAGGAGTAGGTTGGAAGGTTTGATGTCCCGGTGGATTATTCCAAGAGTATGGAGGTGGGTGAGGGCTAGGTACTGCGTGGGAGGGTGAGTGATGGGTGGGGGAAGAAAGGGGTAAAGGAAGACGACGTACGGTCTCGGCAAAGTAAAAGCGCGATCGGGCTTCGGAGAGCTTATTGCAGCGGATAATCTCGCTTTCAATGTCGGTAGGGTATAGAGGCTGTGTATAGTGAGCATTGCTCGAGTTCATGATTAAGAAAAGCGTACCATTAAAAAATAAAAGTTTTTCGTGTCGTAAAAACTCGCTTCTAGCTCTACAAAATCAGGTTTCGTGCCCTTGCGCTCGATCTCAAAGTTTAGCAATATAGTCCGAAGGATCGACTGCTCCTCGCGCACGGAGAAAATTTGTCCAAATCCCATTTTCGTGTGTGGTACGACCTTGAGTGCACGTCTGACTTTGGTGAGGCGGTTTCGTACCATATACACTTGTGCGCTTGCTCCAATGCCTAGCACTTTGAGGATTTCGAGGTCTGCAAGGGGCGCAATGAGGGGTCCCGATTCCGATACCGATACCGAAGAGGGTTTAAAGACAGAGCTAGGCTGTGCCGGGGCGGACAGTGCCTTGGATGGGATGTCGGCGATCAGGGTTGGTGAAGGCGAAGGATTGAGAAGGCATGTCGAAGCAGCGGGGCAAGCGATCACCGTCATCTTATTGACCTCGATGACCTAGGTGATGTTGCCTGAGCATGCGGCAGCCACGAAAAAAAGGAGAGCGCACAAGGTTGTTCAAACCATAAACCATGCTCCTACGGATGTCAAGGACGCTTGGATCGTGGAACGCATCAGCAACATTGTTTTCGGGATGGACTTTTGTCTGGAGACAATCAGTTGGATGGAAAACGAGAGGGTTACACTTACTGCTTCAGAGGAGGCTGACGTCAGAGCTAAAGTATCAATTGCTTGCGGCGCCGAAGCATTCTGGAGAGCGATGAAATGGATAGGAGAGAGAAAAGGAGATCAACGTACCTTCTTGAGCTTTCTGTTGACGAGAGACCGGAAAGAAAGGGAGGCAGAACGGAAGAAAGGCATCTTGGTGTGATGTGAGGCTGGAGGAGATGTGCAAGAACGAAGAAAAAGGAGAACACAGTGAAACTTGTGACATGAATAGGAATTTCGATCGGACGTGTTATTTCGGGACAGTCACCCAGATGCAGCCACACAGAGAACATCATATATAGCAGCTGCCAAAGTCAAGGCAAGGACCTCGAATAGGACAAGTGATGTTCGTTTATAGAAACACGTGACGCCTAGGTTCGTCCAGACTGAGATAGTACCAGTGAATGAGATTGACCGACCAGTTCGACCACCGTCAACCGAGGACGTGCCATCTCATTTTGAAGGAATCGTGGTACACGAGGATGCTGAGCACAGGCCAAGTCGTCAAGAATAGAGGCGGTAGAATCTTCAGCAGAAGAGATTGTCCATCCGGAACTTGCATTGCAATCGTAGTGCCATCGTGACTAGATTTCCAATTCAGCTCAGGTGTCTCCTTCAGCGATGGGCAGCAAGGGGTATGTGATAGCTTGAGATAGCGAAATGTTTGACTACAGTTAGATTAGAAGCGGAGTCATACCTTGGTGGTCGCGATGACGACTGAATAGGTTTCTCAGTCGGTACATTGGTTCGCACCATCAACGTATATCCATCGGAATGCACAATGAATTAATCGAGATACTCACAAGCTTCCCTGGGATAAAAGGTCATTCCTTACCTACTTATCATTTGTTTATAAGAGACCTTGTGAATTCCAGTCTCTCCTGGTTCCCAGACAAGCTTCGTCCTCATCGAACTATTCACGAGGTTCAAACCATTCTAATCATGAGTAGCCTCTCTGGGTTCTCGGCGAACGGACATAGTGCTTCGCTGCCGCCGGTACCCCTCGCGAAGTGGTAAGGGGTTGGGCGGCAACCCGAAGCGCATATACTGCACAGAGGACCATGTCGTTCCTAGAGTGTGATTTAGAGACGGTGCTGAGCGAGTGTTGTGCTCCACACGACGACAGCGCGATGTCGATGGTCAATGGGTATAGGAAGCATCTCGAAGACTATGTGGCTTATGGGAGAAGTGGATAAACGGAATGTTCTTTTTTTTTCTGTGAGAGATTTTTTTTATTTGGGAAATACGAATAAAAGAAAAACATTCGGATACGGGGAATTGAACCCCGAGCTGCCGCGAAACACTGGAAAGCCTCGTATGAGAGGCGGCAATGTTAGCCATTACACCATATCCGATTTATAAACATTCGTGTCAACATCAATCCATTCATTTATGGCGATGAATGCATGAATAAATAATTGGCTTTCCATCAGGTCTATATCATACAAAAAAGTCTCTTTGTAGACTCCATAAGAATGTCAATCTCTGACTCCGTCTATACCGTGTTGTGTCAAGGATAGGCGACTAGAAAGCTGACCGTGGTCGAATAAGAGAACGTAGAGACGGGAACGCTGACCGAAGACGAACGCGAGTTAGCCGACGGTGGCTCATTCTGTCCGTCCATGATGTAATTACGTAAGTACGCTGCACTCCTCGCCCTTCGACATGTTGTGCCGGTGTGGATTAAGAATACTGGCCGGAATGGAATTAATGCCACTATTTTTCTCAGAAAGCGCCTCCCTGCTATTGAGCGATGCAAGTAGACTATTGACAAATACTATTGATATCATTCAAATCGATTTGCTAGGCAACGGGCGAGAACTAGCACTTACAGCTGCTTAGCGGGAAGTAGATTGCCATAAATGAGAAATCATTCGGCCACTCCCCAACGGCATAGCATACGAGGCACGCCGTGTAACAGATACTGATCAAACTACCGCATCAGTAAAGGTCCATCTGTCGAGCAGCGACGTACGTCGTCAGGAGAGCTGGTTGAAACTGTTGTCAATCATTGGTTAATGTCACGCAGGACAAAAATAGTACCCACCTGTATTAATTGTATACATCATGAGCGTATTTACAAGTGATTTGCTCCTTTGAATGCAATTAGAATGTGTAAAATAATGATGCATGGTATTACTTTTCGAATCCAGTACGGTGGCACCATAGGTTGATGCAGAGGAAGCTTGCAATAAGCATGTCAGCTGCAATTCCACTTACAAGCCCTATGTAGAGCATGTCCTCATAGAAGGATATCTGAACAGAGATATATAATGCTTGGAGCGGCGTGACCTACTGATATTATTGATAGGTGCGGTGTTATCCCTAGATACCTAGGACATTAAGGAAGTATATAAGCTTCATATCACATGCTACAACGGATGGGTACATACGCATATGCAGTGAATGCTTGGTGATGTTGATAATCAGGTTGGCTGACATATAAGAAATAAAACTCAAGCTCACCAATTCCAGATACTGGGGAAACGTTCCAGTCATTGACTCTAGACACTGAAAATCTCGAGAGATCATACCAAAGGAAAGAAGCGATATCAATGCCTGTTTTCGTTCAGCGTCTTTGGACTTTGTAAAATGGATCATATTTCAGCGCTTACAAGACAGATGATGAAGAGATTATTTTTCCTGGACACTATTGAATGCAGCTTAATCATGACAAATTTCGAATGACGAAGGGTGCATTGACATACAAAGCCAGACACGGCGGCCGAAGATCCTAAAACTCAACAGTGTTTAATTTCTGTTTGACAATTTTGAAGACCAGAAGGCACCATCTGACAATCAAATCACTGGTATTCTAAAGTACAGCGCCGATCGAGGTCTCAGCGTCTTCCCGTGTCAGTGTGACATTGTAGAGTGGAAGCTTACCGAGATACATACTTGCAAGAGGATGCTCCTGTCAATATTCATAGATGTTTTAGCACGATCGTCCTCAGAGTAAATCCTTATGGCTTACCAAACTGGTGGCGAGCGAAGTACAGAGTAATTTCCAAAATTTGAAATAGTGTAAACATAAATGCCATGGACAATGAGCGCCAGATGGAAGGTGTTCAGTATCCTGATGTATCATGGGTAGTTCAAGCCTGGTGTGCTTTGCGCGGGCCGCCAGTTCTTACCAAAGGACAAGTATCTGTCCGCGTTTATCATAATAGATTTTGTCAATGCGGTGTAAGGTTTGCATCGAGGGTGGAGACATACCGCTGTCTTTAACCATTTTTTATCTTTTTGATAATTCATAAAGTAGATGTAGGACTGGACGCATGTTATACCATAGAAGCTGAGAGAGAAAACAATGAGGATGATGATGTAAGATGATTGTTGGAACAGTACTTACATCCCAGTGACAATTCCTCCAATGAGAAGAGCCCCCAGTGTGCTATCGAAGCGAATTAGAGGATGAAAGGTAGTTGCCATTTTTTTCGAAGAAATTCTGTTGTATCAGGGGAGGGAAGGATGAGAAGGGGTTGTGATCATGCTGTTGTCGCTACAAATTGGTATCTTATAGTTGTTAGGATTTACGATGTTTGACCGTCCTGTTCTTGCAACAATCAGCTGATCAATAAAGCGTCACCTTGATAAGAAACGTTGGACTGAGTTTCTCTCGTCTCTCAACAGCAGAAAGATGCATCAAGTCCCCACTGGCCAGTAATCATGACCATCTCTAAGAAGGTTGTACAGCATACTAGGAACAATGATTCAGCTCTGAAAATGAGGAGTTTCTTTCAAGTATGGCTAGTTTGGTTCCTAGGAAACAAGTCTACAGCCCTAAACGTATCGAGCGATAGTTTGGAGCTCACTTGCGACGTTCATGTCACCCAGGTCACTGGACTGCTATGTAATTGCTTAGTTTCGCGTGAGGAGGCCAATATAAATCGAAACGATAGTAACGCTTCAGTGTCTAGACTCGTGAGATGATTCTGGAAGTTGTGTCCTCAATCCCTCCCGATGGTCTGTAACTCTGCATCCGAAGTATTAGGTCAACTTTGGAAAGATAAATCGGGGAAGCACTATATATGGCCTAGTTAATTTCTCAGGATCGTAGGTCTGCGATGACCCAACAAGGTCAATCTCAGATGTCATCAGCTTTTCCTAGCTTTTGTAGCTGTGACAAATTCTGATGTATTAGCTCTAAAATAACTGACCAATAAACGTACGAGTTCGTCACTTGCAACTAGAGGAATAGCCAATCTAGCGAAACGAATCAGAAATGGTCGGCTTGCACCCTTCCAGTTCAATCAGCGTTGCCCTGTACCGCCGGAAACCAGTCTTTAACCATAAAGATGCACATGCCTATGCAAGCGTTGATTGAGTTTGCGAGCTTCAACCGTTCGAATTGAAGATAGCACATAGGCAGAAGATCTGACATTTAGCTGCGATACAAGCGCTACGGAAGCGAGGGAATGGTGAAACGGGTTGAAAGCTTCGTCTTGGTTCTCGAGCTTTCTTGCCTGACAGAAGAGCATGGGTGAGACGTGTACTAGATGGAAATTGCCGAGAACGTTCGGATCAATGCCAACTCCTGCCAGTGTCAACTCGCTCGTATTCGAGGTAAATGAACACTACACTGCTCGATGACTGCTCTGGTATTCTATCCTCTCGGTTCCACGACGTGACCCCCAAAGATGAACATGACCTTTCTCGGGACCGGTTAAACTCGTGTTCAAAAATTGGATACTGAATTCCCATGACTTCTCATTTGCTTCTCACACCTACTAAGCCGTTCTTGCTCGGCTTCCACCAACATCTATGGCATCCAAAGCTCTGCTATCCGCCTTCAAAGCGAACAGACCTGCATTTGGAGTCTGGCTCACTGCCGGAGGGACTTTCCACGCCCGTACCGTCGCCCAAGCCTCACCACACGTATCGTGGGTTGCCGTCGACTGCGAACACGGTATCATCCCTCTCGTTCCGGGCGCAGCAGAAACAGTCGCTGCCATTCATGGCGCCGTGCCCAATGGAGGACCTAGCGCTATAGTCAGAATTCCTGCCACTGGAATCTCGGGGAGCATGAGCTGGCAAATCAAGCATGCGCTCGATGCAGGGGCGAGAGGTGTTATAGTCCCAATGGTTCTCCCAGCCATTTCTTTCCGGAATCTATACTGATGTTTGTATGTAACTAGGTGTCGACCGTTGAGCAAGCACGAGAGATCGTCGCCGACAGTCGATTTCCACCTTTGGGCCGACGAGGCTTCGGCTCCCCATATACCCACGGTATATGGGGCGTCGGTGTCTCCGAGTACCTTTCCACCGCGAATGATGATATATCGATCATGGTCCAGATTGAAACCCAAGAAGGCGTTAAGAATGTGAAAGACATCGCTGCTGTTGACGGTATAGGTAATGAACAGTTGTCGCCACTAGAAGATCTCTGTTAATGTCTTTAGATGTCCTCTTCATTGGCCCTTACGATCTTTCGATCTCACTCGGATATCCCACGCCCAATCCCGACCCACACCCTCACGTCGAGAAAATTATCCAGCAAGTGCTTGCAGCTGCACACAGTGCAGGGAAGAAATGGTCGGGAAAATTCTCGTTTAATCATACTAGAGCGAGGCTTAAATTCGATCTATGTCTAGCGCCATTTATTGCACCTCGGGGTCGCAGTCTGTCAAAAGGGCAGCAGAAGGTTTCGATATGGTAATGCACTATCTATTCTATATGAATGAGAATTTCTTCTATTAATGGCTTTGTGATAGATCAATGTCACATCGGATGTGGGGGCTATGACACAGGGAATCGCAGAGAGCCTCAGAGAAGCTGTTCAGAAGTAGAGACATTACAGTAGTCAACTAAGCCGGTGATGAAAGCAATCTAACTATAATCGACACATTTCGTCCAAGTGGATGGGCAAGGTTACATGAATAAAGTACAACCAGGTATCCTCTTACCTATGCATACTCACCGATTCTCCACTTCCAGGACAAGTGTACTCAGACACTAAGACAGGTTAATAATCGTCAAGTTTGGAAACATCGTAGGGAAGTTCAGCAGTCATCTGAGGCACAAAGTCGTACACGATGAAAAGTCTGAGAGGGAATGTCAAAACTTACAAGATGATCTTGTCGTAAGATGATACTTAGGTAGGTAGGATGGGCCATCGGAGGACTTACCCTGCTTTAGGAAAGCGATGTTTGTCGCGAGACTCTGAATCTCTGTGATGTTGAGTCCAAAACATAATCAACTATTGTACAGAATGCAAATTACGAGCGACAATCATGCAACAACTTGAAGAGCAGTCCGTGCTTAAGATATATAGATCTGGTATACCTCAAGTGCTGACGAGATATTCCTTCACGATATCATTGACCCTCGGATCAATCCCACCGAGTATATCCACAACCTCCGTCTCCAAATCCGTCAATTCAACCTGAACCCTAAAAGCAAAAAAAGGACACACCCAAAGCCTATCTTGCATCTCATGGGACGCAAGCACATAATCACTGGGCTCCGCAATCTTCATCGCAGAGACATACGCCCCGCGGAACTCATCGTCATCTTTTCCCATTCCTCCAAGCGCAGCGTGCAAAAGCTGTCTGCTCCCCTCTTCCGCTGTGCGCGCAAGTGCTCTTTCCATAAAATACATGAACACAAGAGTGAGGCCAGAATATTCGCGTCGAAGTTCTGAGTAACAAAAGCCGGGATTGACGCCGTTGACGACGACGGGAGAGGCGGGACCGAGTCTGTCGTTTAGAGCGCGGTAAAAGAGAATATCGAGGACTGTGTGAAAATAAGTGTTGAGCGAGGTTCGTAGTGAGATAATGGATCAGATGAAATACGTTTTGAATCATGATAACGGCTTGAAAGACTACAAATCGGATAAATGAGTAATCAAGCCTCATACATCAAAAGAGGCGTACTGTTTGTCGCAATATTCCTTGCTACTGAGGGTCTTGTAGATGTTTTTGTCACCCTCAAAGATACCCTCCGGATTCTTGGGAATTTCGGACCAGAAGTGCACTTCGCTGGTGACGATCACCAATCGCGGGCGTGTCGAGTGTTCAGTTCCCGTTTTGATCATGATGGGGAGCAACCGCAGCGCGAGAAGGAATAGGGACAGACAATTGACTTGAAGTCTGTGTAAGGGTAAGCTACGATAAGTGACCACGAAGAAAGGATGAATACGTTTGCTCGAAGCCATCTTTAGTTACTGCATAGGTCTCTGTGGCCATTGCAGCATTCTCAATGAGATAATCCAATCTCCCACACTCTTTCTCAAATTTGTCCGCAAATGCAATGACAGACGAGAACTCGCTCAGGTCGAGCATCCAGAGTTCTGCTGCTTCATATCCGGTCTCCTCTTTGATTTCTAGAGTCATACGTCAGTGTCCATTGAACACTTTTCTTGACCCCCAAGAGAAACAAATGCTCTTCAAATGTAGCGTGCAAACAGGGTCAAGGGAAGGGGTGATCAAGTGCCCCAGGCACGCAAAATATTGCGCTTCAGAGGAAATTTCACTACGTACTCTGTAAAGCACCCTCGCCCTTTGATTTATTTCGACACGCAAGAATTAAACGAGCGGGTTTCATCCGAGCGAAATGTTTCGATACTTCGAATCCGATACCAGCATTGGCCCCTATAACCACGACAGTCTTTCCTGTGAGGTCCGCATTCTCAGGGGGTGGGACTCGAGCGAGCTGGTCGCAGATGAATGAGGTGAGTGATAGTTTTCCCATTGAGAACTTGGATAGACTATGAATAATGTGGTAATCTTATATGCTCTCAGCTGAAACGCATTCGGCACAGTTGGTCGCAAGTGACGTGTTAGCTTACGCGTTCGCATGATGCTGATAGATTAGTCAACCGGACTTCGGATCGCACCAAAAAATACAAAGGCGGTTGAACCGTACTACAGACGTAGCTCGAGTACTAGATATACTCTGAAGCTGCTTGATTGGCTGATCAAGGATATGTATACCCCAACAGTCTCAGTTCAAGAATTGAACAAGAGTAGGGACGCGCCTGCGATATACTTCATTCTAATTCAACATTCCTTCATCATGTCGCTATTGTAATGCTGTTTGAAGGTGGAAATATGTTGTGACAGCGTCTAATTATTGCATCAATTTGTATCGTTCTGTTGCAAATGCAAGAACCTTGGGTCAGTGAAGAAATCTTGAAGGAAATACCCTCGGAAGTGAACATTTGAACCGTTGGTTAGTTGGTTGTATTACCAGCATGGTCCGCGCACGAACTACTTGCGTTCCATACTACACACATAGTTCTCTTACTAGGTATATCAATGAGGTTTACGACATCCATCGTCAACTTGCTTCTTTACTTACTTTTTTCTTCCAGCTTGACTCATACTGTACAAATTATCTACGACAATATGGAGGTCTTGCATGACAAGTATTGAACTGCATATTATACCCTTCAACCAAAGACTGGGACAATAAATTTTAATGAATTTCTCTGGTCGATTCAGTTCATAGCGAATAAGTCGCCTAAAGTGTTCCAACGATTTAAGTAAAACTGAAGCCAACATCCCATTGTATTATTCTCTTAAAGTCAAGACACTGATTAGGTTGCTACTCTGGAGGATCCCATAGCTGCTCTCCGCCCAGGATTATGTGCGAGCTTATTTGGAGTACCTTGAGCTAAAATTCAAAGTACTAGTTAACTTTGGACTGTGGCCATGATATGTAAAAGGCTTACGAATATTATGTAGAACACCATGGAGACTGAGACTTTCGATCTTTCGAGCCATCATTGCTGGGTTCATATTTCCATAACTCGAAATAAGACACGCTATCAATCCAGAGACGTGGGGGGCAGCCTGTCCAATCATTCATTAGCATAAGGTTAATATGATCAGACCCATATGAAAACTATACGACATACCATAGAGGTCCCTGAAAGTATTTGCATGGCCTTGTAAGTGTTCGACATGATATATTAGTTAAAGAGATGATCGAGTTATGTACACACACATTGGAGGTCCCAATCCAAGCACTTTCAATTCCATCTCCTGGTGCAAATATGTTGACAGTTGGACCGTGATTAGAGAACGAGGCACGGCGATCATAAATATCAACGGCCCCGACAGTTATGGCGTTCGGTGAACGAGCAGGGGAAATTCCACGTGCATCACTTCCTTCATTCCCTGCTGCAGCCTAATCTTTCATGAGTCAAAAGAATATCGTAGTGGATCGATATCGGTACTTGCCACAACATGCACTCCAGATGAAGTAAGCTGAGATGTATGTCAACCATAGATATTTAATACTAGATAACAACCACTAGATGTGACTTACTAAAGCAACAGCGTCATCCACCAGGTCATTTCCAGGAAAACTAATTGATATAGAGGCAACTGAAGGACGCTTGGAAGTTTGATGCTGCCTGAGAACAAACCTCATTCCTGTCACCCTGTTTTGTACAGCTTTGAATGATACACGATGAGCTGAAGACAGACTTGGCTCACATATCAATCATATTCACTGTGCTGTTGAATTTCAGTCCCTGGCACTAGAAGATCAAACCTTGAAAAAGCGTACCCCTGATCATAGACTTTCACCGCAATGATGTTGGCTTTCTTTGCGACACCATACCTTTTGCCTGCAGCTATTGCACTGGAGTAAATTTATTGGTGGTTAGCGTTCTGGAACCAAAGTCAGGCTCTGGTGACTGACGCGCAATGGGTCCCATGTCCATCCCTATCATTTTTCTGGTCCGCGTCGATCACAAAAGTTTTTCCCCATTGCGCACGACCCTCGAACTCTGACTGGTATGACAATGAGATGCGATGTAGAAAAATGAATGCTGTCCTCACATGTTGTAGATATACACCTTTGTTGGTTCAGAAAACGAAATCACTCATGTTGTCGAATCACTATCTTGGTATAATACATACCCGAGTCTAAGCCACGCGGTGAGTTGGTTAATCCCTGCGTCAACAAAGAAACGCGTACCAATAATGTATATATCAACGCCCTGACCGGCACTCGGATGGTAGATGTAAGAACCACGACCTTGCCTGTCATCCAGAATATTACTTCGTGACTTGGAAAATATCGAGTGCACCTACCCAGCCGTGAGTGGAATGGAGGACGATAAACGAGCAAGACCCCATGGGGCATTGGATCTGAAAGATAATACATAAATGTCGTTATCGATATCAAAGGAGAAAAAACGGACTGGACGATGTCGAGACTATTGGGCTTGACAACTGCATCTTCAGAGATCGTTCGAACTTTGACATTGTTGCACAGCGTAGCAAGTTCTTTTTGGGTAAATTGACCTATCGCAGACATTGAGTACTAGTATTTCGGAAGCCCGTTAGTGTCTTACCGCCAAAGGCTTTGAGATCATCCCACTGGAAGGTCGCCTTGATATTAAACTGCTTGAGGAAGGTGGACACATTGACATCGGGATTTAGTCTGACGATATGTCTTCCAGTAGTCTTTCCTCCGTATTTTTGAAGGTGACAGAGAGACAAGCAACCACAGGGAAAAACCAGTAGAATAAGGCAAAGGGTCGTGAAGCAGGATGAGATGAAGCGCATTGTACCAGCAAAGCGACTACGAAGATATAGAAAAGAGACAGCCCTGCTGACAATAGTGAATGCCTTGAAGCGATGGGGAGTGTCGTTGACCTTTCTTTACAGACCTGCTGCAAGAAATGCGAGGGGAGTTTGGCGAAAAGGCCATTGACTTGCATCCTTTTATCCTGATCGCATAACTCAATGACAGGTACGCGAAATTCCGTCCCAGGCCGTGGACCTACTAACAAAATGTCGCATCTGGAGTCTTGGCAAGATGGTGACGCGCGGATCGAATCAACCATGCTTCCTTCCGCCACCCGTCATCAGCCGTAACTCGACAATATGTCGTCATCCTAGAATGTGCGGAGTATTCAAAAAGGTCAT
Organism: Termitomyces sp. T73sscA; assembly: GCA_017657235.1. NCBI lineage: Eukaryota > Fungi > Basidiomycota > Agaricomycetes > Agaricales > Lyophyllaceae > Termitomyces > Termitomyces sp. T73sscA. The sequence goes on along the minus strand of JAGGAP010000361.1, from coordinate 570 downwards.
GTTCTCATCGCATATTCGCATAGCTTTATGATAGGTACTCGAAATCGCATGTCAAGTCTTGGCAAGGGGTTGACGCGCGGATTAGATCAATTAATTACACTTCTCTCCGCCACCCATCCTCAACCGTCGTAAGTGATGCAGGATGTTGTTTCAAACCTGCCAATAATCACCTTTTGGCAGTCCATCATTTAGTTTCAAATCGTCGTTGTACGTGCCTTAAGTTATGCAGGATGTTGTTTCAAACCTTCCAATAGTCACCTTTTGGCAATCCATCATTCAGTTTCAACTCGTCGCTAAATTGCTTTTCCGTCCATCACAGGAACTGCGCGCCTGTTACGGACCTACATTATCTGCTTTTGGAAAGCTGAAGAGGATATACACGTGTGGTAAAATGCTGTGATCCTGCCGACACTTATGAAAGCCCATGGACACACACAATCAGACCTTTCGCTGTCGGGACCGCTGCGATATTTCTTATTCGACGACCCCTCTTATTGCCTTAAGCCATTTGATAGCTACTGGTGTCCTCATATTCTAAATTCGGTCGAAAAGGAATTGACAATTTTCAGG
>JAGGAP010000360.1:0-30885 GCA_017657235.1 Termitomyces sp. T73sscA | reverse complement strand
GGTTGTGCGCGTTTTTGTTTTTTTGGAATTTTGGGGGGGTTTTGTTTTGTTTTTGGTAGTTGTTATTATTTTTTTGGAGGGTAGAAATTTGTAATTTTTTTTTTTTTTTTTTTTTTTTTTTTTTTTTTTCGTCCGAAATGTGGGTGTGACTGAGCGAGCGTTTAATCGATATTGAGGCTTTGAGGCTTTGAGGTTCAGGCTTTAAGCTTTAAGGCTCGAAGGCTCAAGGAAAGAAACGGCGAGTGGTAACTTGTATGTAGCGACGCGGTTATAGATACAAGCCAAGCTTGCGCGCTCTTCACGCGATCAGACTTCCTTGATCATGTTAGAGGGCGGGTTTATTAAATAAATGTAGGATGTAATGTACGTACGGTACGTAACTTCTCCTACGAGTTCAATTAGTACAACGACGTACATAGTAGTATGCGAAATGGATGGAATTAATTATCTTGGGAATATCCAGAACCAACTGAGTTAGTTTAGTTGCATGCCGACAAAGTAGATATCAAAAATCAAAAATCAAAATCAAAATCTATCTTTACTGAGCTGAGTGAGGCCCTCTCGATCCATTAATTGCCTGCACAGATTTTCTTCCAATAAATCCAGAAAAGATAAAGTTTTTTTTTTTTTTCTGGATAGTTGCGCATGCCAGTGGGTGGGGAAAGATCTGCCACGACGTTCGGACTCGGACTCACGAAGGGACTTGAACAAGATCCTGTTCAGCCCTTCTTCTCCTCGAGATACCACGATCCACGGTCAATAGATACAGCACCATACGCCAGCTTCTCCGTACATGCATTAAAAGTCGAGATCACCCCACGCCTCTCGGACCTGAGAGTTCATGTAGAAAAGTATTAGTCCGAGTGATAAAATCCGATACGACCAGCAAGGTCTCGCACTTCAAATCGGTTTTCCTGGAGTCATGTTCACGGTCTATGTCGTAGGCTGCTTCAAGAGGTCGTAACCGCACAGCCCAGGAAGAAACCCATTTTTCAAAAGCAGAGACAACCCTCGTCTGGGGAAACTAACTTTGTCATCGTACCCGCGTCGCAGAGCGGTTTGTACGTCGGAATACCAAGAGGGTAAGCGCCCGTGTCTGTGACAGCGACAGGGAAGTAATATTATCTTTCAGACTCTTTCTCTTTGCTACATATCTCTGATGGACTCGGCATTTTTATCTGGTGTTCATTGTGAGGTACATTGATTGGTTCCATGCGCTGTGTACCGTAGATAGATTAGTACACATCTACTGACATCATCTAAAATGAATGGGGGTCCCAGACTTGCTACACCCCAACATTTAATCATCCCATGTTATTATGATCAATCACTGCCAATGAAAAAAGGATTAGAAAGCAAATCTGTAGCATCGGACCTGTCATCGGGATTGAGGCACAAGCATCGAGATAAAAGTCCACACGTTGAATCAATATCAACATCCCTATTGTGCACCAGGTTTTCCAATTTGGCCCTATAATTGTCATCCACATGAGGTGGCATTGATAACAAATTGCCTAGGGGATTATAAGGAGTTTTACCAGCGCAAACAAAAGGTCTAAACATACCGTCTTTATCGAAATAGTTACCAGTCTTCATGGCCTTGGAGAGTTGGGCAACCGAAAACCGTTCGCCCGTAACGTTCATCATCTGGTACAACAGATTAGCCTCTTCGTTGAGCTGATATTTCGGGAGTCGTTCCCAATCAAAAAGCCTTCTGCCAGTGACGAGCTCAAAAACCTCGAGAAAGACCCTCGAGTATCAGCAATCAGTTGGACACGAGGGAAAAGTCATACCAAACATCCAAATGCCCACACATCTGCCTTTTCGTTCCAAGGGGCGAAAAGTACATTTTCTGGAGGGCGATTGGGCGGGATAGCAATGGGTTGTGCAAGTAGATCCTTGGAGATTGGCTGGGCTGGAGATGGATTGTAACAAACGAAAAAAAAAACGAGAGATGATGCGAACCATGGCTATAATCTCCGAGTAGAAAGGTGCACTCCATCGCATCTTCTAGAGTAGGATACGGAAGTGGCTGAGATACGGCAGCCTGAACTATCCCATCTGGGGAGTATTCTGGGTCATGGAGCCGAGGCGGATCAGTTTCAAGAAGCGACCTGACATCTTGAGTAGACATTTTAGTACTGAAGAATATGTTATCGAGCTTCAGATCAGTGTGAATGTATCCATGCTTGTGCGTGTGAGCAAGACCACGCAGAGTGTGGAGAATAATACGCTTGATGAGGGGAAAAGGCGGTCTACAGGAGAGGTGACTGAGAAGGCCTTCTACGTTGCCACCAAGTAGCGGTGTGATATAGCAAATATGATAGCCATCATTTCCCTTACCCGGGAGACTGAAAGCGCCGTAGATGGTAAGGCAATGAGGAGATTGCTTCCTAGTCACCGTCACTGCCTGAAGAGCGGCGAATTCATGGGAACGGCCATGATTCGAAAGTAAGTTGCGGTAACCTGTGAGGGCCTTAATCGCCACATATTCGTCGTCCCTAAACCAGCTGTCAAGACGAAAGACCAAAAACGAAAGACAACATACACCTGGTCATAGGCTAGCCAAATGCTGGATGACATGCCCCAGCCGAGTTTGCGTTTTAGGACATATCGATCTTCATCAACAACTTGCTCAAATTCAAACCGAGGCCAGCCACATCCTTCACTGGCAGGATTTCCAAGAGGTTCTGAGACATATGTCAAGTGCTGGACAGGATTTCCGTTAGAGTCGACGGAAACGCGCCGATTCGTATATGTGGCGGGCTCTTCAGTCATGGTCGAGGCGTGAAGAATTGCCAGCAGGCAATATAAGCGCGGCAATTGCCGTAGGGTATGAAAAACCCTCTGACAAGCTTGAAGTTTTGAACAACCATGTTGCCGGTAATCGCAAACAACCAACCAATCATGACAAAGGTAGAAATCAAAATCTTTAGAGGCTCCTTGCGCAGATTTTTTCCAATAAATCCAGAGCTATTTCTGGGAGGAAGGTCGTTAAGGGAAGTGTAACCTTGGAAAGACTGGTACTCAGACCTCGAAAGACATCATAGAATGTCATGGAGAAGAGGCAGCGCCTGCGCAAGGAGTCATCTGACGAGGAGACGCAGATGCTCGTCGCTGACTGCGATCATGTATGCCACGATCATTACTCCTAACATACAGTTCGAGCAAAAATTCAACAACTGCCGCTGGGAATCTTTCATGCAAATTCTTACCACTAATGCGACAAGTGTGAATCATCAAATATTGCAATGCTGGTTGCAACTACGTTTGTCGCTCGAGCGGACAAGGTGTCAATGATCAGGCTGTAAAACCGTATTGCCCGGAAGCGACTTCGAAATTCGAGTTACAATTTCTCCAATTTCACGAGGCCTCTACTCGTCAATCGTTGAAAAAATAAAGAGAAAGGTTGGTAAAGGTGACTTCATATCAAACGGCAGACTCAACTTTGCGAAGCGCGCTCTGAACAGCCTTCCGTGCCAAATTCGAATTGATTTACATGTCGCGATACTCGCCTTCCTGTAATCATTCGCAAGGTTTGATCAAGTACAGTTTTCCCAGTCCATAGTAGTGGATCGCGACATGTTCCAAGCATAATTCACTCTAGCTGATTTCCAGGATGTCGAAAATTGCAATAGAAATCGGCTATAACCAGCACTTGCCGTGGAAAGTCGCTTGAGGATGGCATTTGGATACAACGAAAACTTACCGGAATTGCAATAGACAGTGAATGTATCCACCCAGTTGAAATTGTTGAGAGCACGAGATCAGAGAGCGGTTGGAAGAAAATTAAGAGCGCACTTACGTATATTTAGAGGTTGTATCATGAATTTGATAATGGTCACTCAAATCCAAGTTCTATGTTCTGAAAAGGGCAAGTAGGAGTTTTTCATCAAACTTAAAACTGATTAGATGCCTAGCATTATCATTGCAACATAATGACGGTGGAGTTCACGAGCGTGTTCAACCTCTCACGCACACACCCATGGCGTCCTCGACAGCTACGTCCTCGTCCCCTCGTTCCTCCTGCACGCGCACAACTGGGACGAGATGGTTCTGCCCTCCAGTGATGCTGGGCTAAGAGGGTTCACACATCACTCGAGTTACGCGGGGGATCTGATATTTGGTACAAGGGTGCAGTATTCGCATGGAATCGTGAGTAACATACATGTCCCACCACCCTTTGCAGCCAGCGCGAGCTTCAGCACGTTCGGCACCCCAGCCTCAGCCTTGGGAGCACCCAACGCCAGTGCCGACAGCCGCTCAGTGTCTGCACCACCCCCGTCTGCGCCCGGGGTGCGTGCACAGCTCTCCCCGCGTTCACCGCACGCGCCTCTGCATCGCGAGAGGCAGATGCAGAGGCAGAGGCAGAGGCAGAGGCAGAGGCAGAGGCAGAGGCAGGAGCAGAAGCAGACGCAGACGCAGACGCAGATGCAGACGCAGAAGCAGAAGCAGAAGCAGATGCAGACATAAAGGCAGACACAGAAGCAGACACAGAAGCAGACGCAGACGCAGACGCAGACACAGACGCAGACGCAGATGCAGACACAGACGCAGACGCAGATGCAGACGCAGACACAGATGCAGACACAGACGCAGACACAGACGCAGACGCAGACGCAGACGCAGACGCAGACGCAGACGCAGATGCAGACGCAGACGCAGATGCAGACGCAGACGCAGACGCAGACGCAGACGCAGACGCAGACGCAGACGCAGACACAGACGCAAGCGGGCCTCACCACCTTGCCACACCTAGATCCAGGTCCAGGTCCAGGTATATACTTCACCACCCCAAACCAGCACTAGCCCGGTGCATCGTCGCCAGCAGACCGCGAGGCCTCCGGGAATAAGAAGAGCGCTAGCGCCAGCAGCGTCCTCTCCCGCCCGCGGCGGCGTGCCTCCTCGACTCCGGCTTCCTGCTCCCGTCAGAGCCAGGACGCGATGTCACCGGTGGAGATGAGCGCGCTTACCCTGCCGTTTATTGATTTGCATTATTATAGGAGCGGCGGCGGCGATGCGTGTGCTAGTGTGGGTGTGGGGGCAGCGGCGGAGCTCGATTTGGCAAGGGCGCAGGCGCATGTGCCTGATGTGGGTGGGAAAGGCGGTGTGACGACGGGTGCTGTTACGAGGGTTATCCTAACTGCGACGTGACTCAGATGCCAAGTTGATCTCTATGAGGAAAGAAACATTACTTATAGATGACAGACAGCCCATGCCTTACACCCGTTCTGTCCCGACGCTAGTTTCGTGTGGACCCACCGTGCACAACACGTTGTGGTTACACAAGGACACCAGTTTTACTTTATATACATTTTGAGTAACTTAAAATACTCCTGTCTTCATCCACAGCGATGGCTCATTTTCTGCACTACATCCGTCCTCGCATCGATCCTCTACGGCATATCTGCAGAATAGTCCTCCAGACGAGGCCAATGTCAACTACCACTGCATTGAAGGATACCGCATCCATGCCACGGATTACAAAGTACTCCTTTGTTTCAGAACCTCTTGGCCTGCCTGCTAATCAAGGATATGGCTGGGCTCGGATTGAGTTCGAGCAAGTCCTTAATGAAGGTGAATGGGTTGTTAAGCGGAAGCTCGGTTGGGGAATGTCGTCCAGCATATGGCTAGCCTACGATCAACAGTATGGTCTCAAATTGTCGGTTCAATTCATGCCCTGCTGATTTATCTCGATAGAGAAAAGGAATATGTCGCCATCAAGGTACTGAAAGGATTTGAGGGCCTTCTTCGTCAAAATGGTCATCGTGCCCACGAATTTGCCGCTCTCTATGCCGTGACTGTGACCAACCCTCAATCCCCTCACTGTCTGCATATCCACGCTGCTTTTAATCTTACGAGTGAAAGCTGGGATGGTAATCATGTTTGCTATGTCACTAAACTGCATGGTGGCAACGTTGAAAGGCTTGCAAAACATCATCGTTGGCTCCCTTTACCCCTCTCCAAGCGTATCTTACTGCATACACTACGCGGTCTTGCTCATACACACACACGCGGATTTATTCATACTGACTTGAAGCTCGACAATATTTTTTTCGATACTAACATGTCCACTGAAGATATAACATCCCTGCTTATCTCTGACTCATCCCGGCGTCATGACCCAGAAAATTCACCATCTGGCATGGTCCAGGGTGCAGTTTCTCAGCCTTTTCCACTCCCTTCTCTTGAAGATGCCATGAAGAGAACCTTCCTGCTTGGCGACTACAGCCATGGTCTGTCTAGTATCTCAGGCTTCATACTTCCACTCAGTCATCCCTAGCGCAGCCATGTTCTGATCCACCTTTCCAACCCATTGCCATCCCTCCGCATCGCCCTCCGGAGAATGTGATTCTTGCTCCTTGGAACGAAAGGTCGGACATCTGGCAATTTGGATGTTTAGTACGGCCTGCTGTTCATTCCTTTTTATTAACCCATTACTGACGTTTGATGCGTTCGAAGGCATTTCAACTTATCACGGGAAAAATGCTCTTTGACTGGAGCGCGCTACCTAAATATAACTTGACTGAAGAAGCTAATCTGTTATATCAGATGATGAACGTTACGGGAGAACAATTTTCGTCTGACTATCTCCGTGGTAGTCAGAAAACTAGCAACTATTTCAATGAAAAAGGTATGTCCACCGCTTCTTCTCCGCCAAACAAAGCTCACCAATTCTTCAGGTGATTTGTTGTCAATCCCACCTTATTCAGACGACTACCGTGTAAAGATACAGAATTGCAAGCACCTCAGTGATGCAGAGATTACCTTAATTTGTCAGCTTTTGTCCCGATGCTTGCGTCTCAACCCCAATGACAGGCCTTCTGCCGTGGACCTGTTATCTGACCCTTTCTTTGATGGAGTCGATTGAATTTCTGTCCTGTCGAGAATTATTGTGCTCTAGCAACTACTATAATGTATATGAGGATGGTCTGTCATCTATACCTGATGTGATACAGAATTCATTGATAAGGTTGCTGACGCCGTAATTGCTACCAACTGGATGTCCAGGTTCGAGTGAACCCTTTCCTCCAGTCATGGCATGGAAAACGAAAATTTTGTCCTGAACCTTGGCGATCATTGATACCTCAGGTGTCAGGTGCCCGATGTTTCCCCTTCATCCTCTAACCTTTCAATGACTACTTCTTGACCATCACTGACCGCATTAATTGTGGAATGAACATCAATATTGTCTAGCAACGGACGTCTAGCCTCGGAGGCCTAGCTTGATAGAAAGCACACAGGAGAAACTGTCATGGCCTGAACAACTACGTGACAAACTAGAAATCAAAATCTTTCAAGGCCTCTTGATCATCGTTTGTGCAGATTTTTCCCAATAAATCCAAAGTTCTTTCGGGACAATCCCACATGGGCTGTAGAACGTTATGAATAACAACAGCGGCGAATGTAAACCAGACTCACGAAGTGATTAGCGCCACGAAAGGATTTGAAGAAGATCTTGTTAGACCCTTGATTCTTCTCCTCGAGATACCACGATCCATAGATACAGGTCCATACGCTGGCTTCTCCGTATACGCACCAGAAGTCGAGATTACCCCACGCCTCTCGTACCTGAGAGTCATATAGAAGGGTGTTGGTCTGTGCCTCGAGGAGATGGATAAAATCTGATACGACCAACAAGGTCTCACACTTCAAGTCAACCGTGAGGCTCGCAGTTGAATTAAGCTCTGCTCGAGTCATGGTCTGTGTCGTAGGCTGCTTCAAGAGGTCGTAACCGCACAGCGAAAGTTGAAGCTTCGTGATGTCCCGCGATGACAGGTCTCCATGCTGATAATAGGAAGAAACCCATTTTTCGAAAGCCGAGACAACCTCGTCTGGGGAAACTTTGTCGTCGTAGAGTGGATTGTATCCGGTAGAAGGCGTCGGAATACCAAGAGGGTAAGTAGCCGTGTCTGGTCGAGACACTGATCAATAGACATTGATTTTATGAATGTGAATGAATCTTACCCAAAAGGACAAAAGCCTTGACGGATTTCGTTAACCTTTCCTTGACACCATCGGATAACTTGTTGATAGAACAGTACATTGATAACAAAAATATAGTACCCAGCGACCAGCCTATCACAGCAACTCGCCCCGGCAGGGATAATTGCTGAATGAGACCATCGACGGCAAGGGCAATCAGTTTTCCTTGCTCCTGCAAGAAACTCTTGCGCTCTTCCAAAGAGCCCTCGATCACCGCACGCCGCTCATCCTCTGTATAGGGCGTGGTCCCAGGGTATTCTCGTCGATTGAGTGCTATTGCCCTCAACTTTATGGAACCGGCCAAGTTCGAAAGTCGTTGAAAGATGCCTGGATATGTAAGAGAAAGTGATACATGAAATATGCAGTTTTGCACTTGCCGCTGTGGAAGGTATGTCCATGAAGGAAGACGAGCGTCGCATACGCAGGCTCTGAAGGTGGGCCGCTGTCTGTGTAGTAGAATGTTGTATTGTCACCGATGGTGATGGAAGGCATTGTTAAAACTCCACAGGGTTTGCGAACCAGAGCTGAGGGGCTCTTTATCTGATTCGTGTATCTTCCTGACTAACCGGTGGTCATAGATACTTCACACCCTGCTTCTTGAGAGAATCCCGAATATTGTTAAAAATCGGAGGATGGGTCAAGTCATAAGTAACCCTAAACCCAATCTTGACAAGACCCGAGACTTCACTGGATGGTAACAAAAGGCGTCATCTCGAAAATTGTATAAACATACATACTGGATATATTTTCCACAATTGGTATACATTGGATAGGAGACGAAACTCGACCAAGTAACATCGTAACCAGCAGTGAGTCGTCATTAACTAAAACTTATCCTCTGGACGTAATTTAATAAGATACACTCAAGCATAACGGATAGAAGACGAGCATACCTCTTCTTCTGCCGCTATCTGCTCGCCCCACGAACGCCGTTCGACAGGGCTGGTCAATGTCTTCCATCGTTCCAATGCACGTTGCCGTTCTGGCACGAATTTGACCAGACCCCTTGCACCAGACCGCGGTAAGAACTGACTTTCCACGGTCTCGCGCGTAACGGTCGAGATTAAACTATGGGCATACACCCGGATTGTAAGTTCCGTAAGGCGAAATGCAGTCTCTGGCGATGTTACGAGGTTATCAAGTTCAAACCAATTAAGAAGATCGAGGTTAGGAATGTCGTCTTTCCCCTCGTAAATGGTCAGTATAGCGCGTTGAAGGGAAGGGTGTTTAGAATGGGTAGATAACAGTTCCTGAAGGAGCTTCGGCCATCCATTGAGAAGTGTAAACGAGAGAAGGCTAGGGCAATGGCTGAGATCGATCGTTTCTGCGAGGAGGTCTGTATCGGTGTCAACGTTGAGCGTGCTGCCGTGATTATGATGGACAAACCTGCGTAACTATGATCCAACAAATCAAGCGTAAGATGTTTTAAGGTCCTTCCGAGGCGCTTGATGGTAGCTCCGATAGAATGGATATGCGACTCAGCAACTCCATATAAGCGTACAGTGGAGATGGGAGGCAGAGTTTCCAACATGTTAAACCAGTCAAGGAAAACATATAACCTAGTAGAAACAAAATTGAGTGTATGGAGTCGTTCAGGTAAGCGGAAATGCGCTGGAGCCATATTTAATCCTGGGGTCCAGGGACACATGAAGAGGGTGAATATCTCCAGACAAGGAAGGGAGCACACGAGCTGGATGATATCCTTGAAAGCATCGAAGACAACTTGATTGAGTTCAAATGATGTGATCTTTGAAAACAGCGCCGGTATCCTCGCGACGGTATCAGGTCCAGCCTGAGCCTGAGTAAAGTAGAAAGATTTGACCAAGCTGAAATGCTCGACGCCAGGAGGGAGAATGTTCAACTCTGTAAGCATCAACCTGCGGGTGGCAGACGAGAATGGAGAGGGTGGAGAAATTACAAGGATGTCGTCACAGCTCTTTTTACTAAGAAGAATGTCAGAAAAGAGGTGATGTCGGCTACGCGTCACCCATGAACTGTTGACGAGACTGCAAGAGTTCAAGGCAGCTCGATCGTCGGCCAGTTGATCGATGATGAGGTCGGTGAGTTCAGAAGGAAAAGATGCATTTAGCGTAATGTGTTCTTGACTAGCCATAATACCTGGTCATATAATCAAGTTAGTATCAGTGATAACGGTGGATAGAAGACGTATTAATATCATTACCGTTTCAGTTGGTCGGTCAGTAGCTTCAAGCCTGGTATTGGCACGGAGTATTGATCGTTGCTTTCAAGTTAGATGAGAGGGTAGTGTAGATGAAATTCACAGAATTGGAGAGCAAATAGGGTTGTACTGCGGCTTATGTACAACGTGACTTTAAAGGAGGAATTTAAGTTCCATTTGGTCAACATTTTACTCGGAACTTAGTGACTGACTGTAGAACCCGATCAATGATTACTGATGAGCGCGGAGAAGACTGAAAAAGGCCATCACGTGCGTTTCCCAATTGGGCGTCAATGACGGTGGCCTTGTGCCGGTCTCCCACAGCAGCGACGACGTGGTTGTTTTTTGCGACCGCTTTATTCTTCTATCTCCATCGTAATGGCCACACAAACAACCGCAGTCTTGAAACCAGGATCACTGCGCCATCGCACTCACGTCCTCGATGGCAAGGCGCACATGACCCACTCCATAACCTTTCCTTCCGGAAGTGTCACTTCCTCTGATTCAAAGGACTTCTCTTTTACGTCCGACTTCGAAGGTAAAGATTCAGAAAGGGAACGTCACAGACGGCAGGATCTGGTGGAACATGAAAATGATTCTGATTCCGAGGTTAGCGACAGCGCAGAGGACGTCACCAACGCGCAGAGACGAGGAGACGCGTCAGAGACGCCGAACACAGATTCGCCGACTCAAGGCGATATAGATTCCCAGAAAACGCAGAAAACGCATGCTTCTCGCGCGTGGTACGAGTTTGATCTTGCTGTCCTCGTTGCTCTCGTGTCTCCCATCGGCAATTGGCTTACTGGCGGCGATTACATCAAAAATGTCTGCCTCATCATGCTACTTATATTTTACTTGCATCAGATCATTGAAGGTTCGTTCCCATCGGATATCTCAAACGATTTCTTACCTACCCTGTCTAGTCCCCTGGCAACTATACCACAATGCTCGTCCTCGTCGGCGTGCACCAGATATTCCTCCTTCCACTGCTGAAGACCACTACAAACATATAGCCGCGTCCGAACTCCGCTCTCTCGAATTTTTCTTCTTGGCGTTGACTGTGCTTTCACCCTTTTTCGGGGCTGTGCTATTGCGTTACGCTACCGCGGCCGTTATAGGAGCAGATGCTGTTTCCTGGTTCAATACGGCGCTCTTTGTCATGGCTACGGGCATGAGACCGTGGTCCCACGTTATCGAAAGACTAAAACAGCGCACGTCTGATCTCCATGACGTCATCCATTACCCATCTCCGGAACTCTCTGCCAATGACATGCGTGTGCAAGTGGTAGACCTGACTAAACGTGTCGAGCACCTAGAACGCGCTCTATCGAAGACTAAGGCGAAGATTATAGACGCCACAGAGGAAGTATACGACTATGTCGACGAGGCGGTGACCGTCGTCGACCGCATAGTCAAACGCCACGAAAAGAAGTACGAGAAGCAGGAATTGAAAGTGCGTGAGATGGAGCAGACGCTTGAAGGGCTCAAAGGAAAGGGGAAGCAGCGCGCCGGCGTTTCGGGGTTGACGATTCGCACATCCCCGGCATCACCATCCCTCCTGAATCTCCTGTTGCCTGCATGGCTGGTCCCTGATCGGCGGTTTCAGCGAAGCGCTCACTCGCCGGCGTCGTATTCGCCGACGTCAAAGCACTCGCTGCGTTCTTTCCCCTCCTCGGCCTCGATGCAGCTTCAGCCGATCCCTGAAGAAGAATCAGTGAGATATTCAATCCTAGCGCGGCCTGCGAGTATCATGTCTTTCGTGCTTTCTAAAGTCGGATACGTCATGACTATGCCTCTGCGCACCGTTCTACGCATGATATTTGAAAGATACTAGGCATTTCTGTCTTCCATTTTCTCGCTCGTGCAATCGTTTCGTGGCTCTGACTTCTGTATCGAACTGTCTTAACTGAAATACCCTGCATTGCTTCTCGTATGTTCTTTCTTCTATGCATAAAATAAAACTGCACGATGCTTATGTCATCAGCTCATATCTCCTTCGTCCTCCGGCTCGTAGCTCAATCAGTACAACGTAATTAATACATGAATAACCTGTATCATCGCACTGCTAGTATCCTGTATCCCACGAATGTACCAGTAATCCATCACTATTATTTTCCTCCAATATGTGCCACCTTGGGTATCCCTCACCACGACAGTGCCAACTTTTAGTTTACCCCTAACTAATTGGTCGAGTATAAGGAGTCTCTATTTTAATCAGGCTGACGTGGGGGAAAGAGTCTGGGTGCGATGTGTCCAGAGATGATTCTTCTCCAGGTATATGTTCTACTTTTTAGTAAGAGGGACACTAATAGGCAAACTCAAATTCTTCAGACCTCGCATTGGTCTGTGTTTGAGTTACTCCTCACTTACACTTTACCTAGAGGACTCATCACACGGTTTACGATACTCAAAATGGTTGTTCGATGCGTTACTTCTGCAATTACACTAAATAATGCATCATTCTGCCTACATCCCCGACTCTCTTACGTAAGTAACCAGAAGAGGGTTATGTCCGCACGTGCTCATTTCCACTTAATTCGTTGCTGTTGATGATGGGCGAGAGAATTTTGAAGTTACGTAGTTGGAAAGAAATGATTTAGAAGAGAATGAGATGAAATTCTAAGACTTGATGAGGTCATCCGAGTGCTGCGGGAAGAAATGTATTTCTTGCGTCCTGGAGAGTTCTCGAGCGCTGGTTCCCCCTCCCGAGAGAGGGGGGCCAAAAACTCAAGCTAACACCACGAGGGACTGAGTAAAGTACGAGTGTGAAAGAAGTAAGTAATACTAGTAGAGTGGAGTGTAAATGGAATAGGGATGGTGGGAGCGCGATCGAAAACGACGACGACGCGTGACGTGATGTGGGTGTGTCTAATCTACGACCTGCGAGCGCAGTGTGAGACGATGGGGTCGTCGGCACCGCTGCCCGCAGGTTTATACTACGCGTGAACAATGGAAATAAAGGAAATAAAGGAAGTAAAGAGGACAGTGAGGATGTGATAGTGTGAAGGGTGCGGTCGTCGCCCGAATGAACCCCACCCCTCTTCACATTGCCCGAATCACTTGTGCTTTCGCACGCGCACACGAAAACAAGAATGGAAGCGCGCTTCCTACGCAACCATAATCGACGCACACATCCTCATCCTTCGCGACTTCACCGCCAGCCTTCGATCCTCCCTTCACAGGACCCGGCCGCGCTGCACTCCCTGAACCTGCCAGTGGACTCGTATGTAGCTTCATCCTCAGTCTCTCTCACCAATGGGCCCAAAAAGCAGGAGAAAGACGATCGCAAGCAGGAGGAGGAGGGAAAGAAGATTCATGATAAATATTTATATACCAGCACTGACAACTGTCTATATGTAAAGTAACCTCACTGAACTTCTCTGGCGGTGCTTTGGCGATTCTCTGGTTCATCAGTTCCACAGCACTTGCGTATAAATATGTTTCTTTGTCGAGATCATATCACTCATGGTTACTGCAGCGTGTCTTGAACCTTGAACACCCTCAGCAAATTGTAACCAAGATCAAGGGTAAGTCAATACAACACACCTGCTCCTTGCCTTCTGTTGCAATACCATGCTGTGATATTACATTGTGACACCGTAGGCTCGCCTTGGCCACTTATGGCCACCACTTTATTCCGTGCTTGCTTTGTCTCGGTCCCATTGTTAACATTTTAGATATATATACACTACGTTACAAGGAACACCCTCAGTCGATTATATCACGGACTGAGAGTGAGTAGAAATAGTTCTGATTATACGATTAGATAAACTGACGACTGTACCATAGACACAGACTGACTTGTCTGTGATTATCTAGGTACAGAAATACAGTCGATTATATCACGGACTGAGGACACAGACTGACTTGTCTGTGATTATCTAGGTGTATAGGAATTAGATTCTAACACCTTCTCCATACCAAAACTAACTAGGGTATTTAAGATACACACTTCCTGCGTCTATATTTGTTCGGTCACTAAGAATCGGATTCCGACAACTCACCTTTCACTTCCAAGATTTGTAATGGATCGCGAAAGGGCCCGCGCCGAAGAAAACATAGAGCTTCGCCCGATAACTCCAGGACTTGCGGACCATGTTTCATCTTCATCTTCTGCAAATCCACATCTTTCCCTCCCCACCGGTTTCCAAACACGTTCTAAACAAGCGTCGCAGCACCAACACATAGGAAGGCCACAAGACAACGTGGCCGACTTCTTCAAAGAGCTCACTTATCACGAGGACTGCGTTGATAAGCTCTGTGCCACGTTTGAAACCGCCGTGGACAACGGTCTCGACAACGATGTAGCAGCTCGCAATCTTCAGCGAGATGGGAAGAACACGATCGCTAAGAAGAAACTAAAGTGCCTGTGGAAGATCATTACTTATCTCTTTGGCTGGGGCCGCGTATTCCTCTGGCTTATTGCCGGCTCTTTTATCTATGTCTGGCATTTATATTATGCCAGGAACTTCCCGTTGGCGTCAATGTTCCTTGCCTTTGCCATCTTGATCATTTTTTTCCATCCTGGTTCATGCTTTGTCTTCCATGTTCCAAGACTGTTCCACTAGCTGCATCATGAACTCCATGCTCTATCTCATCCCGTCCGAATGCCTCGTGATCCGCGAGGGAAAGACCAGCAGAATCCCCGCCGCAGATGTGACCGTTGGAGATCTAGTTATGTTGTCTGTTGAAAACAAAGTTCCCGCTGATATATGGCTGGTCGAGACATCCGATGACTTACGCTTCGATCGTGCTGTGCTCACAATCCAGAAGCGCGACCTTTTTCGAAGCGCCTAACATCGCTTTTATGGAAACACATATCACAAATGGGCGCGCAAAAGGTATTGTGATATTGACTGGTGGTCGTACGGCCATAGGCCGCATCTCCAAGCTCACCAAAGAGACTAGAATGAAGCCGGATTTTTTTCACAACGAAGCTGGGGTTGTCGTGCTACTCACGTCTCTCATCACTCCAGTAATCATGTTTAGTCTCTTGACCATGATCATGATCAGGCCTCACGGCGACATTGGCTCGGGCCCGATGGCGTCCGTAGCCGTAGCCTGTCTTGTCGCTTCCACCCCTCAAGGACTACCAGTTACGGTTACTCTGACACTGACTTTCATTACACGATATATGAAGAAAATATCGGTACTTCCCAAGTCGCTTTCCGCTGTTCAGACCCTTGGCTGTGTCACCGTCATATGTTCCGACAAAAGTGGCACCCTTACGCAGAACAAAATGTCAGTGATTTCTGCTGGGCTGATTGACAAGACGTATACGGCTCAGGAGTTCCGTGGAATTTTTATGACCAAGTCGGCAGGAGGAGAATCTGCAATTCATTTACTTCATCGAGCTGCTTAGCAATACTTTGCAAGGGTGCGACTTTTGATGCTGCAACTGCTGATCTCTCCTTGGATGAACGAAAGATCAATGTGACGCAACAGACAGCGCTATCCTCCGCTTCGTCGAGTCCTTTGGAGATGCACCTGCAATCCGTGCTTCTAAAGCTGAGATATACCAAGTTCCCTTCAACTCGTGCAATAAATGGATGCTTACCATGCACAATTCTCTGTCCTTCCAAGGTTCTGCAAGCCAATCATCGAGTCTCATCTTTGTTAAAGGGGCTCCAGATGTCCTGCTCCCCAGATGTTCATCTTACGTTTCTGCTCTAACGAACAACGTCCAGCCCTTTGATTCGGTTGCCAGAGAAGAACTCATCGCCACTCAGGAAAAAGTGGTCTCGCGGTGGACAGCGCCTCATCCCTCGTCTGCATGCGAGAGTACATCTCCTGCAACACTGTCGGTACGAATGATTTTAATACTGAGATCACGCAGAGAGGCATCGAGGCATTGACAATAGTAGGCATCCTTGGGCTCATGGACCCCCCTCGCTATGAGTCTGCGGTTACTGTGAAGGACTGCAGAAAAGCTGGCATCAGATTCTTTGTGGTTACCAGAGACCTAGGCTTGACAGCTGTCACTATTGCACGACAGGTTGGGATTATTACTACTCATTCCGAGCCCGATTTTTTGACAGATGTGGTTGAAAAAATGGAAAATATACCTTGCGGGCCCTTGCCCAGCTTTGATAATCCTGCAAATTGGATTCAGAAAAGTCTCATGAGAGAATCATTGGAACATTGTTACATGCTATGAAGAGATCGTATTCGCGAGGACAACACCAGAGCAGAAGTTGGGCATCGTCAGTGCATTCAAGGAGCGGGAGCATGTCGTCGCGGTCACTGGCGACGGAGTCAATGATGCCTCTGCCCTCAGAGAGGCAGATAATGGCATCGCTGTCATGACTGGAAGTGATGTTGCGATGGAAGCTTCTGATCTCGTCCTACTTGGTAATCTTGACTCTATCATTGGTGGTATTCGACTCGGACGTCTGGTATTTCAGAATATGCAGAAGGTGATTGCATATATCCTATCTGCAGGTTGCTGGTCAGAAGTTTGTGCTGTTATCAGTGCCCACCTCGGTGTACCGCTTCCACTTTCTCCATTTCTTATGGTTGTTATCTGCTTATTCACGGACTTCTTAACCTGTCTTTTGATCATCGTGGAGAAAGAAGACTTCGACCTCCTTACGCTCCCGCCGTGCAATCTCAACAAGGACCATGTTTTAAACGTCAGGATCTACATCCAGACTTGTCTTTTCATAGGCATGATGGAGGTATTGCTCACGCTATGTTATTCTTCTACTATTGGCGGTGTGCTGGTATCCCTATAAGTGACCTCTTCTTTTCATTTGAAAAATCCACTACAGAGGGGTTCCACGGATACACCGTGGCAGAATTGATAAACTTCAACACCGCACAATGTGTGTACTTTGTTACCCTCGTCATTCTGTAGTGGGGAAACCTCCTTACTGTCTGTAACAAACGTCTCTCTATTCTTCAAGCCGACTCAGTTCGTAAGCGGAGAAGAAACACATGGCTTTTCTTCGGTCCCCTCCTTGCACTCATTATTGCGATTTTTGTGATGGAAGTTCCTAATATTCAGAAGTGGTTTTCAACAGCCCCAGTTCCCATAGAATTCTGGTTGATTCCATTGCCACTATCTTTGAGTATTTTCATCATGGACGAGATACGGAAGTTGCTAGTGAGAACGCACCCTAGGGGTTTTTTAGCAAGGATTGCTTGGTAACTGGGTTTGAATATATGCTTGTCATGGATCCACTATATAATATCTTGTATTTCATTTGTATTTTATCAAGAAACGTGTTCACTAAAGTCACGATGTCAGTCAAATGCATGCTTCTACACAATAAACATAGAACAGAATAATTCGAAGATGTGTTACTGAACATATTGCAACTAGGTGTACCCTTTGACGATTATTATTAGTATTAGGCCAAGAAAATGTGACTCCAAATCGAGCCTGGTATATATCCCAGTGAACCCAAGTAATGTTGCAACCACGCGGTCTACATTCGTACGCTCATTTGGGGGGATAACTGACGTGGGGATGACCGTAGTTATGATGAGCATCATGGGGGGTGCGGATGCGGTTGTGGATATGCGGCGGGGCCCTGCTGTGTCTGGAGTGCATGTCATGCCTGTGCCTGCTTGATGCATAAGACGACTGCCGTTGAGGACATTGTGGCCGGCGAGGGCGTGTATTGGTGGCGGTGTAGGGACGGCATAGTGCAGACGAGGTGGAGGTATGGCGGGCGGGTACCGGTGCCGGTGGGATACTGTGGTTGCGGCCATGTCTGTCGCGGACCTAACACAACACAGTGACGCGACTATTCCCGACCATAACAAACTACTACCTCCTCCAAAGCTCCGGTGCCCGCACACGCCTGACCCGTCTCTCCATACACTCCTACATCAGAGTAGGCAAAGTATGCCTGTGGCTGCTGCTGAGAGGCGGGATAACCAGCTCCGACGGGAGGCGAATTGGACGTGTGGACGAAAGTGAGAACATCGTCGAACGTGGATGAAGAGGCAGGGTGGCTTGCAAGTCACCATTGACGATGCCGTGGGGCATGAGACGCCTCGATGGGGGACTGACATGCCCCTCGTTGATCGTACTGTGGCCATGACCCTAATGCCCCTCGAGTGGTGCATTCATTGATGAGGAAGCCGTCAGCATACAGAGTTGACAGGTCCGTCAGGCCCAGAAAACGCACACTTGCACGGGTTGGAAGGCGGTGAGTTTGAGCTTCTGGTCGTTGCGGGGACAGCGGGGCGGGCGGGCCGGTACGGCGGTCAGTATGGGCATGATTGAGCTTGTTGGAGGTCACTTATTCTGGTCGTGCTTGTCTGGATGGACGGTCTATGCATTGCTGACGGGAGTTGTCGAGGCGTGAGAACTTGCAGGAAACGTTCGCAGATCAGCCAAGTACAGAACCCGCGTCCAGCCGCGTTGTCGACAAGGAGAGACCCATGAACATTGTCTAGCCATCAGAACAACACGTCTGAAATCCACAGCACTTTGTATAGGCTTGTTAGGCGACGTGGAACAGCTCTCGGAATGTCTCAAGTGATGCCTATCCATAGTCCCGTCAGCTAGGAAAGGATTCTAATCAAGCGAGAATGACGTACCTAAAACTGGCACTCCAACGTTAATTGTGGTATTACATCATGTTTAACTGGTAATAGTCATGTTGGGCAGAAAAGAAACACAAAAGCGGGCCGAGTACTCTGCGCGAGTCAGGATAGAAATCAAAAAGGTATATATTCCGTAGTATTTGGAAGTCGAAGGGTTTTATGAGTAAGTAAACTGTGTAGTCATCTTTGATAAAGTTTGACCGCCGACGGTTACCATAATGGGTAAATAGATAGACGCGGCCGGTCTCTTCCCAATAAGTCACATTAGAAACAAACACAAAATGGTGTCCTTCTGAAAGGAGTCATGGGATGGAGAGAGGATGACTACGAGCTGCTTGTAGTGGGAGCTACCACAACCCACGAGTGGATACGACAACATTGATAATAGCAGCTCTCGACAACAAATTTGCATACACCTGTAAATACAAACAAAAATTACAATCTTATAAACTACATGTAACATAGCCTCCGAACTCGTGAACTGAGGTTTCGAGATCGACCAGTTTAATAAAGATCATTAAACTAATTGATCCTAAAACCACGCTTCGCATCAGTATCCAGCTAAAGAGACACGAGTGGCGGAAATTTGGCGGAAATTTTCTTACCTGGGCCTCTCGCATACATGAGCATGTACTTATATTTTCTTTTTATTTTTTGACTTTCCGCTGACCATTGGATATTGGAATTGAAAGTTATATCACTGATCCAACGTTACATCATCTGGGCTCGAAGGAACTGCACAAGTCATACTCCATGTTTTGTCCTTTTGGTTTTTGTTTTTGGTCTTTTATTTTTGATCTTTGGTCTGTGTTGCGAGAACTGACTGAAGCTGTTTTTGGAGGCATACCACTGATCGTTGCGGTCTCACATTACCCACCTCTCATATGGAAGTTCAATAGGGGTGGGTTTCGTTCCATCCTTGCTGTTTTATTTGGATCTTGTTAAACGTTTGATTGAAGCGTATTGAAGCGTGATGGGCGGACTGTCTTCTCCTGAGCTATTGCTCGTTGGGGAATTGTAAGCTGTGAATATGGGGAGCGAGCAACTCCTTCAAGTCACAAGCGGCAATATACATCGTCAGTATAGTTGTTTTACCTGTCATTTTCCCCAACTGACATTTTTTTGATTTCTGATCTGTAGCGCAGTTTGTGTTCATCTTTGTAGCTCATCACTATGATTGCATCAACCCTCCGACCTACTAAGCTCCTCGTTGTCTCTCCCTCACCGGTATAACACTACTTGATTTGCTAGTAAGTACGCAATAGCATCTCGAACTGGGATTGACATTTACAGGTAGTGGCCACAAGCCTATCCACTGTGTCTTTTACACTGACCTCGAATTCGGCTTTTCACAGTCCTCAGTGTCTATGCCAACAAATAAATCCAGGATGGTGTGTGTCCTTCCATATTCATGACTGGTAACTTTGCATTTAAACGTCGATTCTGTTGAACAATAGGTCTGCCCAAAGCACTAGCCGCAGTGCAAGGACCATTCCAGCCACGGATATCACGACCTCTTCCTCTATGCTTGCTCCGGATCCTACTAGAACCCTTACACAGACACCGTCACCCACTATCATCATGGCTAGCCCCAGAACCCATTCAAGAAGTACCGCTAGTAGTAGTCCTGACACTTTTTCTATCAACACATCGCCCGCCTTTTCGGTCGCCCCTACCCCTACTTCTGTCATATCAGCAACAACCTCAAAATCCCCTCAATCCTCGTCCGCCATTCGACCAGCCGCAGAGACAGTTCCTAGTATTGGCAGTTCTATCATCATTAGACCAACCGCAGGCACCATCGCTAGTATTGACAATTCTACCATCAGTGCGTCACCCACCCTCCTAGCCACCTCTACCTCTCCTGCATCTGCATCAATGTCAAGTTTCTCTTCTTCTCAGAGGTACCCTCGTCTGCTTATATGCTGTCCAAATTTTTCATCCTCATTATTCCACCTAGGTCGGAATCCTTCAATTTTACCAGACAGCCGGCGGGCATCGTGATTGCTAGCATTGTCATCATCATTTTGGTTCCCGTCTTCACGTCTTTTGTGTGAATACAGTTTGATGACATCTGCACTAATCCACAACATCAGTTGTTTGAGAGATACAAGCTGATTGCTGCAAGGCTGAGAGAACTGGGTCGTGATTATATCGTTCAATTTCAAATCTAGGACGAAAGTTGATAAGAGGAGATAAAATTAGATACGACAGCAGCCTAACCTAGCATCCATGCACAAGGGCCCGTGTGCTCTGCTGATGCTAGGTATGTACTGCTTCCCTACGGGGGCATTCACTTGCTATACTCTTTCCTTTTCTTTCTCTTTCTCTCTTTCTTGGTTTTTGTTTTCATTTGTTTGGTCTTGTGTGAGAGGGCGGGACTGTTTTTGAAGGGCCTACGATCGATCGTCACGGACAGAGCAATCACACATGGCAATCACCTCTTGCTGAGGCTTATTGAAAGCTTCAAGTTGATAGGCGCATGGAGTGATTTATGAAGGGTTTTGTTGCGAGGAAGGGGGGTGTTTCCAGAGCATTTGTATATTGTTAAGGCTAATTCGAGCATGATGTAAGATTCGGCCTCGACTGAGCTACTTTCGCACATTGGTGAAGCGCAGGCCTCGGGACAGCAAAATCAATCTTGGATCTTCCCAAAAATTACATAGTCCTAGTCCGACACATCCGGTCTGTTTGCAATTCCCTTTCTTATCATTTTGATATTTACCAACTGGAATTGAAGATCAACACTGGATTTGTTCGACAGCTCTTATTTGATTGATTTCCTTTATCATTTCTTCCAACTGATGGCTCTTATTTTCCCTTAAAACTGGGCCTCTGGAGATGATTGCAAATGACAAGTAAATTCTACCCCTAAGATTTGCAGTCATTTTCAACCTCCATGTTGTCCGAGGAACGCGAGTTTGTCCAGCAACTTGGCCTTGCGCTGACAGAGAATTTTGCTGCATATGTTGTGACTGTTCTTCTATATGGTATGTGACCACAGTCTGTTTCTGATGCCTGTTTTTTCACTGCAAGGGTTCCTTCAGGTCTTACTGCACCATTATATTTGATTGTCGTGTATAACATCATAAAGTCGATTCTTGCTCCTCACTGGTACCCTTCAACTGACATTTGTTACCTTCTGGCAGTTATGAACACCGATCTTGCTCAATGCAGACAAGCCTCCTTGTTGTCATCCTAGGTTTTGCAGCGGCCACATTACACTTCTTTATGGAATGTGGATATAACCTCACTTCTGTTACTGCATATACAATGGTTTCCATGGGGATGTCTTTTGAAGATAGCTACACTTCTGCAAGTCTGAGGCTTGTACCTTTTGACATTGCCTCATCCTGGGCTTCCTGCATTCCTGTATGTCTTTGCTTTGTCCTATGGTTAAACAGTCCTTTAGTAGAAACATTTAGCCTCTTGTCACTGATTCCATAATTATCTGGCGGGCTTATTCCATATCCCACATAAAGTGGGCAGTTTGGATCCTTCTTGTCTTCTGGCTTGCAGCTGCAGGTCTGTTTATTGTCTCATATATATGTGCATGAATTCTTACAGTCTTTGACAAGCTACAACTCTCTCAGTCCTAGTTCTGACCTCAACAGTATCTGGTTCACTGATGAAGCTATCAGGAAGCTACACCCTCATCAATGGGCTTTATACTGCTAGTATTTCATTGTCTGTTGCCACAAATGTTTTGGCTACATCATTAATTGGATACAGACTCTGGTATGTTGTGGTAGCATGTAGCTTTGCTATATGAGTGCACAGCCCTCATTTGTGTTTATAGGAAACATTGGTGTTTCACCAGAGGCTTCAGAAATTCCAAAAATTGGAGATGTTTTGGAGTTTGGAGAATCCTATTCTTGTTGGTAGACTCTGGTTTGATCTATGGTATAGTTCAGGTAATCATGTTCTCCAATTGACCTATACCATTTGGTGTTTCATTCAAATATAATACTTAGGTTATTGCAATGAGTTTTACTATGGAGTCAACATCTACAACCAATATAGCCAATAGTATTGCAACATTTGTATTCAACACACTTTATGCAATTATCTCTGTGAGTTTTCTTGTGACTAATAACAAATTTTTATGTGTTGAGTCAGCTCTTTCATTTAGCCTCTATACCCAGCAATCACACTGTTGATGGTACATTGGTATCATCAAAATCAGTCCAAAGAGAGTAATATAATCTCAGTTTATCTACTAGAAGAACATTCTTATGTGACCACTTCTGATCTATAAGTGTCAAGAATCTTAGCAGGAAACTATTGAATTTTTATTGCATTAGACCTACTTGCAAACAGCTTACAAGTCTAACCTTGCATGATATGAGTTTACTACAATAATGGAGAGTAGTAGTTTACAACTTATACCATATACCATTACTTAAAATCTTCAGATTTCTCACTTTAAAACCTTTCAATTTTGTTCTTTGTTTCATCATTCAAGTTTTACACTAGTATACCAATTCAAATAGTCAAATCATAGAAATCTGCAAGGGTTACCTGTAAATGCAAACTTTAATAATACAATACTGTTAGAATTCCTCTTGAGAATTTTTATCTTGATGGTCTTTTGGTTATTTAATCTGTGTTTTTGTATATATACAATCAATTTGTAACAATCCATGATTATAAATATGTATAAGAATCATCAATAGGTTGAGAGAAAATAAGGAACAGTACATGTGACACTTGTAGGAAAAGGTCAAAGAGGAGAAAGTCAAAGATGCAGTATGTCTAGTTACCACCTGGCTTACTACTCTTGCTGCAATCATGGACTTGTATTCCTCAAATGATTGTTTTGTTGGAGTTTTAATTTAGACATCTGGATACAATACAATAAGTAAGTCTACTATATATTGTATTGAACTGAGGTACAAATAGATATTTGTAACAAATGCAATATTAAGTGTAGAAATAGTAGGAAATTGAGGCCAATATTGTCTTTTTTATGAACATTAACATGCTGTAGTATAGCCCATCTATAGGAATGAGAGTAGGTTAATTGGTTGGAGCAGTAGATGGTAGTAGCATGTAACAAAGTTATATGATCTTAGTCTTAAGTTATATCTTAGAACTAGAATTGTATGTAGATCTAAGTACTAAAGTATAAAACAAAAAGCTGAGCTTCTATCAGCATATAGTAAGTAACATAACTATATATTTTAATGAATTAAATAATAGAGTTAAGTATTAAAGGATGGATTATGTTACAATCCCTCTTTTTAGGCTGAATATAGCCTAAAATATAGTATAGCATAGTATGAGAAATAAAAAAAAAATTGCCAGAGTGTGTGTGAAAATAGATTCTACCTGAATAAGTGGAATCAGATTACTGCAGTAGATCAGTCATTCAGAGGGTGGATGAGATAGTAATTAAATAGAGTTATTGTTGGACATGCAATATACTCAGTTTGTATACAAAAAACTGTATTGATAAGTAATATCTGTTGGACATGCAATATACTATATAGGGTAAATACAATGTTAATATAACAAGGAGTGAGACTTACCTCAGTCTATATACAAAAGACTGAGGTGCATCCAGTATCCAATCCACTACATATCCTGCACTCCAACTACTATATTTGTCTATGCATCACATGTCAAAAATACGTCCTGTGTAATTCTTTCTCCAATACTTCCCCTGAGTTAGCAGATGCATTAATTCTTGCATAGATGCATCTTCTTGCAGAACTTGTGATGCTGTGGCCTCACCAGTGCCTTAGTGAATATATCTGCCAAGTTGTCCTTGCTTAGGAGGTAGATGATGCTGAGCTTCCCCTCTTCTACTAGTTCTTGTACATAATAGTGCCAGATGTTGGTATGCTTCATGCAGTTGTGGTTTTGTTTGTTCTCTGCAATGGCAATTGATCTGTTGTTGTTGACCTGGAGTTTTGCCAGGTACACTGCCTTAAAACTAATCTCCCTAACTACCACCAACATCTATTGAATGTGCTCCCCTGCCTTCTCTAGGGCAATATACTCCACTTCTATTGTTGAAGTTGAAACTGTTGATTGGTATTTTGCACTCCAGCATGTGGGTCTGCTAGTCTGCATGTACACTCCACCAGATATCGAGCATTGAGTGTTTATGTTTGAAGCAAAGTCTGAGTTGTAGTAGCTGTGTAGAATGCAGTTTTGGTAACCAGTGCCACTCATATATTTTATAGTGGAGTGTCACTTTGTGTATTGAAGGATGTGTTTTATGGCTTGCTAGTGGGCTTTACCAGGGTTGTTTATGAATCAGCTGAGTGATATTATCATGAATGCAATGTTAGGGCAAGTCCCCATCTAGGCATATATAAGAAATTCTAGCACTTCATTGATTGGTTTGTTCTTCATAAACTCCTTCTCCTCTGCAGATGTTGGGCCTTGCATTCTGCTGATGACAATGCCTGGTAGTAATGGAGTGTATTTTGGCTTGCAGTTGGCCATCCTGAAATGCTTGAGCACTCTTTTTAAGTACTTCTCCTAGTTAAGTATGAGTAGTCTCTTTTCTTAATCATAGGTAATCTAGATGCCTAAAACAAAATGTACATCACTTATATCCTT
Organism: Termitomyces sp. T73sscA; assembly: GCA_017657235.1. NCBI lineage: Eukaryota > Fungi > Basidiomycota > Agaricomycetes > Agaricales > Lyophyllaceae > Termitomyces > Termitomyces sp. T73sscA. The sequence continues at coordinate 5,588 of JAGGAP010000360.1, read as the reverse complement.
TATCTTGAATGCCTCCCTGAGCTTTTGGCATGCGGTTACAGACTCTTTTTTCAATGATGACATCCTAATGGTATTATTGATGTATGTGCTTGTCATGGTTTGCTCCCTGTTTCTGTTCCTCAATGGCACTGACTGGTCTGCCCTCAACCTCTTATACCCCAATCTCTCCATGTCAGTATTTAGTATCTTTGCCTAATTGTTCCCTGCATCCATCATTCTATATAAAGCTTTGTTGAGTGCTGCCACTAGGCTCTTTTTATTGTTTTCTATGTGTTCCAACTCCTCTACTTCCACACTCCCATCTGCATCTTTGCTTTTCCTCATGTGCCATCCATCCACAATGTCAATCTCAAATACCTCACTTGGTTTCTTTGCATAACCCTCTGGTTGTTCCATCAGAATTGGTGCTTGAGTTGGTGCATTTAAATAGGTGCTAGCATAATCTATTTGCCATATTTTGTAGTCAATGATGGTGCCTATGGCTAAGTTTATCTACAATGATTTGTAGCACACTACCAATGTGTACATTGCAAAGAAATCAACATCTGGTATCTGGGTGTATTTTTTTGCAACTAGTTTAGCTTTTTTCCTTATGACGTTTTCATCTTCTTCAAGGCAAATGTCCATCTGTTCTTGATTGTACATGCTCCTGGGGGTCAGGGCACCAGCCTCCACACCTTTCTTTTGTACATCTGTGCCATCTCTTTGTCAGCCATTTCTTTCCACAGGTTCAGATGTGTCATTGCTTTGCTGTAAGTCTGGGGCAACCACATATCCTCCTCCTTCTCCTCTCTACCTATTATCATAGCTGCAATCAGTGGCTCATCCTCCTTGTCAAAACTACCTAGTATGCACATAGATGACATCAGATTTTTGGGTGTGGAGTGTGTGGAATTTAGTAGTAGCAGTTCAAGTATGGAGTCACCTTGAAGTCTTGCTGATCTGCACAGTTCCTGCATAGTTTATGGGTTCTATGAACTTTTCTCCCATTAACTCTAGTATCAGGTGTCAGGGTTTTCATTTACTTCTGTATTGGTTTTGCCTCTATTTACTGTATTTTCAGGCCCCTCTTCCTTCTCCTCCTCCACATCAAAAATGGTAAAGAGGTCACACTATTTCTTGCAGCTGCATTTATCAGGTAGCATGTGGTGCACTAATCTCTCCTTAAATACCATGTTGTGGAATTGAAATATGCAGCCAGTGGAGTGTTTAAGTAGCTTGTAGCTGCTATACTCAAAGTAGCTAACTAGGCCCCCCTTTGCTGAGTGCATGTTGAGCTTGTTGGAGTTGTCCTCTTTTGAGATCTTGGTGAATTCAACACATCCAAATGGCCTGAGGTGCAAGATATCTAGTTCTCTTAGTTCTAATTTTGAAAAGTGTCTTTTTAGAGTGCTGGCTAGTTGGTATGAAGTCCAGTAGATACACTGCAGCTGAGATTGCCTTGCTCCAGTAGTAGGCCCATAGGCCTGAGTTGTAGAGCCAGGTTTAGGACAATACTGTTCTTCCTTTCAACAACACTGTTTGCTGAGAATGACCTCTGTGCTATGATCTCATGTACAATGCTTCTTACTTTGCAGTGGTCCTTTTATAGGTTGTTGACAAACTCTGTGCTCTTGTCTATCCTGACTTTTTTGATCCAGTATCCAATTTGGTTTTTGACTCCTGTGTCAAATGTCTTTAGGCATGCTATAGTATTCTCTTTTGTTTTGTGAGCTAGATACTATGCATCTGTCTCTGCCTCTGCATGATCTAATGCTATCATTATCCAGGACTTCCTCTCAGTAGTCTGAACTCTGACTAGCCCCCACAGGTCAAATGCTACTCTCTTGTATAGTGCATGCTCAATAGTGACTTTGGCATTGAATGGTCTTCATGAGTTTTTCCCCATCAAGCAATCCTTGCACTTGCCCTAAACTGACATCTTAGTTATGCCTAGGCCCTTGACAGTTGTTTTCTTTACTATCTTGCAGATTGTAGCCTTGCTTATGTAACTGAGTCTTCACTGCCATGTTTCCAGGTCCACCAGATGCATAACTGATTGTGCAGCTATCACTTTTGGTAGTTCAGCAAATGTTACTTTGAACATAGTATCCAATCCTGTTGCAAGAGGTGCATGCATAAATAGTACTCCTGATAAGTTGTAGAACGTTGCCCCATCTCTCTTGAAAGTAAGGCTACATCCTCTTTTTATGAGGGACCCTATGGATATTAGATTGTGGCTTAGGTTTGAGGCATGCATAGCATTTTTAAATGTTAACCCAATGGTTTTTCCATTATATACAGCATATTTCTTGGCTCTACCAGTGCCTGCAATGGTAAAGGATGTCCCCTCAGTAGTTTTCTCTGATTTTTTGATAAGCTCAAGCTCACGGTAGGTTTTGAAGTTTGCTCTATTAGTAAAAAAATGGTGGCTTACTACAGAGTCTGCATAGGTGATTTTTCCATTTGTTTTTGTAGCACTCAGGGTCATTATAAAAGCTAGGCACCTAGTGGATGGATCATTGCTAGCTGATGCAACTATGGAGTTTGCAACTGGTGGCATTTGTATGTCTGTTTTTCTTCCACCAGTCTTCAAATTGCCCTTTCATGCTTTTATCTTTTTGGTAACATTTTTCCTTTGTGTGGCCCTCATGGCCACAGTTTTCGCACTTTTTTCTTTGGTTTTCCACCTCTGTGAATAAGGCTTGTACTGTCTTGGCCAGTGCTATAACAGAGGCTCTATAGAGTAGTACAGCATAGGTTGTGAGTCAGATAATAACATTTGTGGACTGCTGCAAGTCCATAAGGATGCCAGTGATGGGGGCTCAGCTAGCAGGCATGGATTTTACAGAGTACATCCTGAATTTTCTATTGGTGATATTTGCACCCTAATTGTTTCCTTTTGCCTAGGCTGTGCGCATGGCATTAAAGTGGGCTTCTATATTAGCCCCATCTGTGTACTTCAGGGAGCTGAGCTCTTCCTCTGCATTTATTAGGCAAAAGTCAGATTTTGTGTTGTGAATTGTTGTCAGAAACTTTCATGCATTGGTGGCTGAGCCATCTAGTTTTATACCTGCCTCAATGGAGTTTATTACATCGAAAGTGACCATGCTGCAAGCATATGCATCACCTTGTTGTCACTTGCTCATTGTAGGGTTGTGCTTGCTCCACCAGATGCTGGTGCTAGTTGTGGATGGAGTTTTGGTCTTAGTTTTAATGTCAGGGAGTACTTCAGATTTTGGAAAGGCAATCTTGCCTGTTAAGTATCTGTAGATCCCTTAGCCTTGAGCTGCCTTAGTGATTGTTGTATTGAATAGTAGCTAGTTTGATCCATCAAATTTCTCCTCATTTGGTAGTAAAAATAGGTTCAGGTTACTTGACATTTTGTTTTATTTGGTAGTTTAGTATTGTTTGGTGAATTAATAAATTTTTTGGTAGTCTTCTACATACTGAGTGGCTGGGGCTCAATAACCTGTTGGACATGCAATATACTTAGTCCATGTACAAAAGACTGTATTGGTAATTGGTACTTGTTGGACACACAATATACTACATAGGGTAATTACAATGTTGATATAATAAGTAGTGAGACATACCTCAGTCTGTATACAAAAGACTGAGGTGTGTCTGATATCCAATCTGCTACATATCCTGTGCTCCAACTACTATATCTGTCTATGCATCACATGTCAGAGACACATCCTGCATGACTCCTTCTCCAATAGTTATTTATAAAACCTTATATCAGGTACACCAGTATTAGCTAGTGTAAATACAGTACTAGCAGAGAGACTTGGCCTAGTTGGTAATGAGGTTGACTTACTAGTATTAGCTGGCAATAAATCTGAAGGAGGCCCTTTCATAGTAATATCAATGAGGTTGCTAACCTCAGCATGGGGTTCTCTTTAATGCAGAGTTGTCATGCTCTTCTCAAGTGAGAGAGAAGCAATTGTAGATATATATATTAAGAGGTTATTTGAAATGGAGGCAGTAGATAATCCTTCAACAAAGTCTTTGTCAGGATGTGGCAATGGTCTATGTTTAGAGTGTCTCTGAAGAAAAATGAATTGTACAGTGACATATGAATCAAAAGCAGAATACCTTGATTATTGTAATACAAAAACTGAGGTATGTCTCAGAATTATACTTTAGCTAATGTACAAACAGTGATATTGTATCTAACAGATTATGGGCTCTATGCCACTCAGTATATAGCAACTTGGAAATTTTTTTTCTCTGACTTACCTTACCAGACCAGACTTGACTGACTCCAATTCTGATTCAGATTCCAATATATTTCAAAACCCCTTTGTGTTTTTGCTGCTGGTAGAGAAATGATTCAATGGCTCCAACTGGATAATGTTCAAGGTCACTATAACCAAAGCTGCATGTAGATGCAGTTTGCTAGACTACTTCCCTAGCACCAATAGAAATCCTACCCCCCCCCCCCCTCATAAGATCTTTGGTAGCCACATCAACAACTCTAACAGTGTGGTAAAGTACTGCTAACCCCATGCTGAAATAATGGCTCCAATATAATGTGTATGCAAGAAGCATGATTACACTAAACATGAATTCTATTAGTGCAAGAATGAAGATGGATGGCTTGGCTGCAGATGCATGGGCCTTGTTGTCAAGCACTACATAATACTAAGTCAAATCTAGGCCTTATATATGCTGAAAAAGAACTGAGCACCCTGAAATATATCAATGGAGCAAATATAGAGGCTCACTTTAGAGCACTAAAAATAGTGTAGTTCAAAGCAAACAATCAAAGCATGAATATCTGCAATAAATATTTCCAAGCATATATTATTAACATTATGCCTGCCTTCTAAGTGCTAGTTACAGAATTACTCATGTTTAAGACCTCATCTGTAGACATCATTGTGCAATTGACTATTCACACATTGTTTATCCACAGCTTCACAGCAGTTGCTTCCATGAAATCTACATAAGCATTGACCATCTAGACCAATTGCCATAGCAGAAATAAAGTTTCTTGCTTGAACCCAAACTGTGGACATGTTAGCTATACTATCAACAAATGGTTCAGGCATAAAAGAGCAGTTTTCCAATTAGTGGAAGAAGAGAAAAATGAGTATGGCCACTCTAAGCATGAGTATGACTCCAGCTATAATACTACAAGCAAACTCAGCAGTTATCTTGGCTAACAACACTACTAAGGCTTGGTGCCTGGCTTTCTTAACTCTAGCTGAGGTAAATGCCAGGGAGGGCCACAGCCCAGGAAACATTTCTTCACTAATAGAGAAAATTTTATCACATACAGACTCCTTAACAATAATTGCAGAATAGGAGTCATGGCAAAGAGCATATTTGCAGTGCATAGCTGTGAGAAGGTACACAAGTGGGTTATGTCAGGGGATGCTTCTTTTCACTTATATTTCTTGCCTTAGATCACTTTTTCTTGAATTACTCAGTCCAGTGCCAGACCTCCTCAAACATCAAGTTGGGCTCGTCAAGTTGGGCTGGGTTTCAAATGAGGGGAAATCCTTGCTATCTAGCCATCATTTTCCCCCTCATTTCAGACTCAGCTGCACATGTGATCTAGACATGTGATCCCAGCAGGTGACCCGGACATGTGACCC
>JAGGAP010000359.1:0-31059 GCA_017657235.1 Termitomyces sp. T73sscA | reverse complement strand
TCCACACCCTATGGGAAGCTCCTCGTCATGTTGATTTTGCAAGTCCGGAAAGGAGCCCATCAAGTAAAGGATAAGGCGAATTTCGCCGTGCATGCATGGAACAAAAGTTATTGTTTCCGAAACCTCTCCTCGCCAACCTGGATATCTGAAGTCCATATTTGCAAACATAATAGGCCTGTAATCATCCGCTGTCTCGCCGACCTGTCGCTGATAAGCAGCTTGCACACGCCTTTCACCGATTCCTGCTGTAACGAGCATGCGGGGAACGTTTTTCTGCTCCATATCGGGTATCCACTTTATGTGCGTGTCCCTGCCGTACCTCCGCCAGATCTTGATAAGGCGACTGACGCGCAGGTAATCCGTGATTTTCTCCAGATGACGTCCTAGACGAGTAAGAGAGTTCTCACGCTCCAACCATATAAAGAAGTCAGAGTGGAGTAATGCTGAGGCAGCATACAGCAGTCGGGCAAACCAGTGATGGGACTCTGGTTTGTCACTGAATTCCATATTGTTTTCCAGCTGATCCTTGCAGAATGTAAGCACATGGAGCAAAATTTCTTTGAGGGAAAGCGAATCAAGCTGATTCTCAGCCTGAATGATCTGAACGAACTTCCTGTACCAGGGCCCGTCGAATTCCGTGTCTGTGGGTTCGTATTTCCTGGCTGCTCTAAACAGCTCGTTCCCGAACAAATTGTAGTAATACCGAAGTTTTCGAATCCTTTTATTGACCCTGTTGCAACTGCGACGAGCGAGGAAGGGAAGAAGATCTTCAAACCCATTGGCATTGGTAAGTTCGCGAAAGAAGACTGTAGATTCAGCTGCGTATGAAGGATCCGATGAGCCGTTTTTGGCCAAAAACAATATCGAATCTTGGGGCATGTAGAAAGCAGCGATAACACCGTCTCGATCGTCTGTGGTCAGATAAAGGGCGACGGTGTCAGAAAGGACAAGTCGCTGGTAGGCTTCTCTCGATATCTCAACTGGTGGTGAAGTAGACATCATAGGCGACAGCTTGCGCAGAAGCCACAAGTCTTCTGCAAACTGAGGTTGAACTTCTGCTTCGTCGCAAGACATCATGGTGGTGGTTGAGGTTGGTAGAATTTTCAAGACAAACAATTTTTCGGAATTTATAATCAAACTCCGAAAATCTCGATCTGTTGCAATCTACTACTTATGCCACACTGCCGTGATACAGCGTAGTTTGTAAAATTGTATCAGGTACGATGTCTACTACCAATCAGTAAACAACAATGGTCACGAGTCTCCTGGTACTCAGTCGAGATCAGGGAATTCCGAATCCTAGTGTGGCAACAAAGGCCGGGCAATCAACACGCTACCCGGTGGCACATATTTTTACAAGAGTGTAGTTTCCAGATGAGGTACCATGTCCACTAAACAGCACTACATAGTATAAAGTAGCCAGAGAATTGGTCACGAGTCGCCTGGTAGTTGAGATCAGGGAATTCTCATGTGGCGGCAAGGGCAATCCACTGTGTCACGAGTTCAGGGAATTCCCCTCTGGCGGCAAACTGTACCACGATATGCGGTAGGCGAAATCAGGATCTTCTCTTGTGGCACCGGCAAGGGCAACCTGCTATGTCATGCTTTTGTGATATGACGGTGGCACATATCTTTTAAAGGTAGTTCCCAAAATCTGACGACGTACCATGTCCACTCAAAAGTGTGAAGCAGCCACAAATTGATCATGAGTTCCTCGACAGTCGACATCAGGGCATTCTTTTGTGGCACCGTCAAGTTGCAAATACAAAAAGGGCCTGGATGAGTGCATATACACGGTGGCTCTTCGAATAACTCGAGCAACTAACCAGTTGACTGCATAAACATCAAACACGATAGGAGTTTTGAGCCTTCAATTGTGTGGCGGTCGAGTACCACAGAAATGGAAAAGCTTGATTAGTCCGAAGTTATAAAGGACAACCCTCCAACGCTTCGATGACGGTACAGACTCACCCTGATTCTTGTATCAATCGTTACGCTACGGTGGCACATAGTTTTCAAAGGGTGTAGTTTCCAAAATTCGATGAGGTACCATGTCCACTAACCAGCACTACACAGTATGAAGTAGCCACAAAAATGGTCACGAGTCGCCTGGTAGTCGAGATCAGGCAATTCTCGTGTGGCGTTAAGGGTAATCACTATGCCACGAGTTCAGGGAATTCCCTTGTGGCGACGAGACTATGTCATGCTACCAAGATATGCGGTAGGTGAAATCAGGGTCTTCTCTTGTGGCGCCGGCAAGGGCAAACTGCCATGCCATGCTCTCGTGATATGACGGTGGCACATATCTTTTAAAGGTAGTTCCCAAAATCTGACGACGTACCATGTCCACTCAAAAGTGTGAAGCAGCCACAAATTGATCATGAGTATACACGGTGGCTCTTTGAATAAATCGAGCAACTCATCAGTTGACCGCACAAACATCAAACACTAACTAATGGGGTAGCCCGATTTTTGTGTGGCGGTCGAGTGCCACTACATTGAAGGTACAGAAATGGAAAAGCTTGATTAGTCCGAAGTTATAAAGGACGACCCTCCAACGCTTCAATGACGGTACAGACTCACCCTGATTCTTGTTTCAACCTGCTACGTACATATACATGGACAAAGAACGGACGCGACAGTTACAGTTCTCGAACTGCTTGAATCTTTTAAATCTAGCCAACTACGAAGATCCTGCAAGTCGATGGTCCAACGCTGAGGACCGAGATCCCTCTACTGAGCCGCTGCTTCATGTCCTGGAAACCATTGCTTTATGCATGGCCACGGGTAATAAGGGAGACGTCATAGCGTCAACGTTCTTTGAAGAGAAGTCAATTCTTTTGTCCAAGAATGCCGACCCAAGCTCACAGGACCAACACGATGCTGTTGCTTTGTTAAACCTTATGCAAACCCGTGGCAATACTATGCTGGATATTTTGCCTTTCATTGCTCGTCGTGGTGCCAAAGGCGTTCAAAAACGTCTGGGAAAACTTTCTGGCCTTATGAAAGAATACCGCGACGAGCTTCTGGACTACGTTAAGGCCTATATTGTCACCGCTCCTGATGGATTAGGATTATTTGAGTCCGAGTTTCCAAAAGTGGATGAAGAATTTTTCTTATCGTATCGGAGGACCTCTACAGAAGAAACCCCGTCATCTGTAAAGCAAATACTTGAAGATATCATCGATAAATGTGTGGTGAGACAAATTTTCGTTAATGAGAAGTCTTCCCTCGAGCAGTTCAATTTCGTTGTATGTGCCGCGACCGCTCTCGGAAGGTCAAAATTCTTTCAGCAATTCACCAGCAAGAAGGACGTTATCAAAACAGGTGACACGAAACTCTCAAAGCTGTGGCGAAATATTGACAAGTTATACCAATACATTCGTATCGGTGATGCAATCCACCACATGCAGCAGAACGGGCCATTCACGGTTAAGTGGATCTTTAAGGCAGACTTGTGGAGTGCTGCACACTCGCGAAGCGCCCCACACTCACGAAGCGCCGTAGACTTTGAATTTAAAAGTTTAACGCTCAAGAGTGTCTGGGACACTATCAAGGATTTGAATACGAAGCCAAACGCGAAGCAGATTTTAAATCGCGAGAACACGATAGAACACTTCAGAAGAATGAATGGCTTTTGGGATGATGACAAGGACAAGAAGTTTAAGCAACCATGCTATGCAACCACTGCACTTCATGCGGAACTTAGGCTGATCGTCTACCTTGAAATCCAAGCCCAAGGTTCACAGGTGTCGTCATCGATTCCGAATATCAAAGTTCAGCATTTCATTGGATGTAGTAAAAGAAGCTGCCTTGTTTGTACTTGGACGATGGATGAAATCAATAAGTTGACTCAAGTAACCTATCTCACGGCCGGAAGTCACACAGGGGTGTATGCGACATGTGCACGGATCGGTCCGATTCCCAACGTAGATCCAGAAGGAAAGTGCGGTGAACGTGTCTTCGACCGACTTAACAAAGCGTCGAAAGAGGTAGTTGACAAACTATATGGACCCTTACCTCGTAACGATCCTGTCAAGGGACACAGGTACAAACACTCTGAAGACTATGCGTCGGCCTCAGATCCAGATAGTGAAGGTGAACCCAACAAATCGGCAAGAAGATTTCAATTTGTGCCAAACAGTTTTCAAGTTAAGTGACAAGGTCGACGGAGCTTAGTATTGAAGTATGTAGTAATGTGTATGGTTTGGAATGATACATCTTTATGAGTTACACATTGAAATGATTCAGATTGAGCCATCCGACAGTCGCTAAGGCCCGGTTGCGTTTTCTCTCTGGATCCGTTCGTGGGGGCAGGGTATACTTGAAGCAAGAGCTGTGTCATAGGCAGTGATGTCTGACTTCGGATATGTGTCTCAGTTAATCCCGTATGTTTTTTCCTCATTTGTAAAATAAATTTCATATATGACGACATTCGAAACTCGTGTCAAGAATCCTCGAACTTCTATTCGAACTCCTTTTCTCTACTCCATACTCTCGTCCGCTACCGTATGTCTCAAGTCTAGACTCTCCTTTTCTGCTCCACTCAGATATGTACTGTCTCGTCATCTCCTCCTCCTTTAGTTTACTCGTTTTCACGGACTTGAACGTATCTGAAACTATTACCTATAATTTTCACCTTTATACTAAATCTCCTTTACTTAGTTCTACTATATAAACTGCATGTATTAGACTATCGTTTTCCAGGCAATTAACACAATTACTCAGACTTTTCTCCAGATTCGAACTCTCAGTTTATCAAAGTCAAACTCGTTGCTTATTCTATCTTAGTATTCCCGGTCTCTGACAACTCATCGAATGTCTCTATGTTATCCTATCTCACTTATTTGAAAATAGTATACAGTTATTCCTGTATAAATATCAGGCCACCTGGTGAGGACCGAGATATCTTTTGATCTCGAACCTCAGGTATTCGTTATACGTTTACTTCTGCTTAACTACAAAACTAATATATATCTTTTGATCTCGAACCTCAGTGTTAAAAAGTTACATTAGCGATTTTACTGCGTTATAATATATCATGTTGTGACAGGTTATGGGCCCTGGCGCCGTTAATGAAAATACATTACATTTCTCAAAATTTAATGGCAGCAACTATCATGTATGGGCCGACAACATTAAGTCTGCTCTACAAGTCAAGGGCTTTGGGGTATAGTGTCGGGTTAGGACATCTGTCCACCCAAAACACCTGCTGAATTTCCTGGTTTAATGACAACCTCTCATGCTATTAAAAGAGGATTGTTGACTAAAGCCCACAAAGCAGGACAAGAACTTCTTGATATAATGCAATCCAAAGAGTATTTATTCTGGAAACAGTCCAAAGATGAATACGAATGGCAGCTAAATGAAGACGACGCTGCAATGGGTATAATCCATAATGCGATCGAATATACCCAACGAGAGGCTATTATTGACCAAAAGAGCTCAAAGGAGATCACTTGTGGCAGATGTACGTCGATCGACAAAGTAGTGTTAATATACACTACTACTTCCAGCAATTGTATGTGAAGAAGCGGGATGGCGTTGCCTCTCTTGCTGAACATCTTGGATTCTATATGACTTTACGTCGCCGATTCCTCGATGCTGGATATAAACTCGACGATAATACTGTCATCAATGCTATCATCTTGTCCCTTCCTCAGTCGACTACATGGGAGATTGTCAAACAGAACTTGTTGTTCCGTGGCATCTCACTTACTCTTGAAACAGTAACTGCAGAGTTGACATCTGTATATGACAGAATATCGCATGAGCAATCTGTGTCTAACAAGACTCTTGCCTTTCTTTCAAAAGGTAATAATAGTTTGAGTGGGAGCAAGCAGGAAAATAGGAAGGGGAAGAAAAAGGCTAAACCCAAATGAGAACCTAAGCCCGACAATATATATATGCCATAGCTGTAGCAAAAAGGGACACTGGAGTCCGAAATGTTCTAAACCCAAAAAGGCAAGGAGCATCGGAGTTGTGGCAGTAAACAAACCTAAAGATCAATCATGCAAAGTTGGAAAAAAGTCCTCACGGCAACATGCAGTGGTCTACCTTCAGGTTTACTGCTTGATAGCATGGCTTCCTGCCACATGATCACGGAGAAGGAATATTTTATCAAATATCAAAATGTTGAGAATCAATACATTTCTGTCGGTGGATTGAACCAAGTCCTTGTAGCCAGCACTGGTTCTATCAGTTTTCAAACCAACCTCCCTGAAGGAATGGATGATATTTGACTTGATGACATCTTGCATTTCCTAAACTAGGAGCAAATCTAATCAGTCTAGGACTACTTCAGAGGGCTAGAGCCACAATAAAAGGACTCCCCTATGGCATCTGCCTTATGTGGAATGGCAGTGACTTTCTACATGCCAATTTGATAGGATCTCAGGGTACTCTCTATTGGATTGAATGCATGATCACAGGCAATTGGGGCAGACAGGAAGCATACATAGTGAGTGCATCCACTATGCACTTGTAGCACTGTTGGCTAGGACACATCAGCCCTCGCACTATCAAAACAATGGCTGATAAAAACTTAGTGATTGGATAAAAGATGACATCACCTGACGAGTTCAATTGTCTTTGCAACGGATGCATTCAGAAAAAGTCAACCCAAGCTCCTCTCCCTGATAACAGTGATACTCAGTATGAAACAAATGAATTACTAGTAAGAGACTTAACAGGACCCATGAATGTACCCACCTGAGATGGCTATCTTTATATGCTTGTCATGGTCAAAGTGAGCAAGTGTTTGCCTGTTGGAAGGCTTCTGAAGTCAAAAGAAGAAGCTGGAGATGCAGTACAAGAGATAACCACCCAATTTGAATGAAAAGCAGGACAGCTCATGAAGTTCTTTAGGACCAATAATGGAACTGAGTTTGTGAACAAAATGATGAATCAGTTTTGCTCACAAAATGGCATAATACACCAGACAATGAACCCATATTGACTTAAACAAATGGTATAGCAGAGCGAGCCATAGCCATATTCATGGAGATGACCAGGTGCATGCTCCATCATGCTAAAATGGACCTCCGTTATTGGGAAGAAGCTGTCAGGGGACTCTCCATTTCTTGCCTCTTTCCCCCTCCTCCCACTCTTATTTCTGTCAGGGATGTGATATCTGTGATATCATAACGGATACCACAGCCACGATGCCAGGGCCACTGGCCACCAATTGCTTTATACAATCACCTTGCTTTGTCTAGCGTAGAATATATTAACCCACCGTAGACATGCAGTACCCTCAGTTTGTTGTAATGCACTGAGGGTACGTCTTACTCAAATACTTAGACACACATACTGACTGACTACAATACCTAGAATTAACTTAATCGTTACTTACTAGGTGCAACTGGTCACTGACCACACAAAAGTAGGACAGGTTAGACTTCAACAGGTTATAGGCCTATTTTGAGCAACAAATATCACACAATATCAATTGCTCGTTAGAGTCTCCCCGTCTTGCTTAGCTGCAATTGCCAATTGCATCAGATTGCCCCCACATGGAGTTGCCCTACATCCTTGTTTGCCTTAGCCGAGATCTCTGTCCGGTGCCTGACCTGGAAGAGTGCCTCCATTGTTCTTGTCCTACCCGAATAACCTCCTTGCCTGCTTGTTCACACTACTAGACCCAAGATGCCCTTGAAATCTGACGATGTCGCTGCTCTGTCAGTCCAAGCCATATTTATCAGGGGGGCTGAGTGGAAGCAGGAGAAGTTCAGTCGGAACTCACCCACTGCTAGCCTCAGCTGCTGGATCACAGCCCTTAAAATCCATTTCTCCTTGCTTGGCTTAAAGCCCTACATCTTTGAACCGTTTATTTCCCAACCGAGCAAAAGAGACAAACCTGTTGCCCATTGTAACTGGGTAGCAAACAATGATCTTGCCCGCACAGTTGTCCTCACTGCACTGGATGACTCAGAGTACAATGGCCTTGACGATACCAAGACAGCAGCAGAGTTGCTTAGCATGGTCAAAGCACACGCTGAAGGAGAGGAACCCATTAGGATGGTGGCTCTAATTCAAGAGGTGCTGAGGATTCAATGTTCACCCAGCAAGCCTTTGCCCAAAACGGCTCAACATATTTGTGACATTGTGAATCGCATTTTTGCAATTCAGACCCTTGACAAGAACTTATTCAAATGCATTGTCCTCCTGAACAGCCTGAATAGTCTCCAATATGAGCCAATACAAGCCCAGATTTTGTGTGGCCTTGCTGATATGACTAAAAGCAACCCGTACACATCAGATCACATATGCAAATTCCTTGAGACCATACAGAACCTGACTGCTCTGAAAGCCATGAACAACTCCCCCACTAACACCGCACTTGCCACTGCTCAAAAGGGACGCTTCAAATTGCAGAAACTGCACCTCCCTGGCCACAATCACCCTGTGGAATTCAGGTGTTGCACCACCTGCCTCACCCACAGGCGCCCATGTGCCAGGCACAAGGCACAATTCTGTGCATACCCTGGAGGTGCTATGCAAAAGGTGGGATTTAATGCCGCTCGTGACGCTGCAAAAGCTGCAACAGGAGAGAAGGCAAAGGGATCTGGTGGATCAGGACTGAAGCAGTACATGCAGCTGAAGGGGCCATCTGGAAAAGTATACCTCGTGGAGGAGAATGATGTACAGAAATTCCAGACACTGAGCAAAATGGCAGCTACCCCATCAACTACAACAGGCTTTGCAGGCTTTGCGGGCCTAATCACAGACAGTCTGCCAAACCAGCCGGTCAATGATGCGGAGTGGGAAGGATGGATGGCCGTAATTGAAGAGGAGGAGGAGGAATCAAAGACCTCCCTTGATTGGAGACAATACAGCCACAACAATACAGCTCTCATGATGACTGCAAATCACCCTTTCTTCATCAATTCTGGTGCCACCATCCACATATCACCCTGCAAGACTGACTTCATCACCTTTCAACCCATTGCACCCAAAGCTATCAAGAGGGTTGGAGGATCATCTATAGCTGCGTATGGCATGGGCAGCATCAGACTCCACACTGTGGAAGGCAACACGCTGGCATTAGAGAAAGCACTATATATTCCCAATTCAACAGTCCACCTTATATCTGTTAGTCGCATGTTCACAAACAACTCGACCTACTCACGCTTTGACAACAAAGAAGTCTGCATCATCGACCGTCTCACTGAAAGTGTAATAGCGAGAGGCCTACTGCTGAAGAACAAGGGACTCTATGCAGTCGAACTCTCAGGCACCAATACCAAACATGCCTACACAACCATCAGTGCAGAGACATGGCACAGATGACTTGGTCATGCAAACTACCAGGCTATTCATCAACTCGCCCGTCATCACAGGATCAAAGGTGTGACCTCCTCCCTTATCTCCCCTCTGCCAAAATGTAATAGTTGTATCTTGGGAAAACAGATGCACACGGCTATTCCAAAGACATGGCAGGAAGGGCATAGGGCAACAGAGAAGTTGAGAATTGTATGGGCTGATTTATTTGGACTAGTAAATGTGTGGTCGAGATCAGGAAATCATTATATACTAGATGTAGTGGACAACTTTACCAACATGTCATGGTCCATACCATTGAAAAACAAGGGAGAAGCTTTCTCAGCACTACAGATATGGGAAAGAGCACAAGAGAACAAAACAGGGCTAAGAGTTGGCAAGTATTGTACAAGTTTCAATGGGGAACTTAACAGTGCAGAAATGGAAGCATGGCTAGCTTCCAGGGGTATATCAAATGAACACAGCACTCCATATACATCAGCCCACATCGGAAGGGTCAAGCGGATGCATAGGACACTAATGGGTAAAGCCAGGTCCATGAGGATCAATGCTGACTGCCCGGAATTCCTCTGGGACAAATTCTATTGACAGCAGCCCACCTTCATGCAAAAACCCCCACAAAATCGCTCAATGGAAAAACACCATATGAAATGTGGCATAATTAAATTCCAGACTACTCCTACATGCGTGAGATTGGATGCCGAGTGTTTGTCCTCATCCAGACTCATAACTCCAAAGTGCAGCCATGCTCCATTGAAACAACGTTGATAGGGTACGGACAGGCATCTAAAGCCTACAGGTGCTGGAATAAAAAGAATCAGAAGGTGTATCAGACATACCATGTAAAATTCATTGAACGATACAAATTCCTCACAATTGCCAAAACTCAAGCACCCACTCAACCGCCTATCCCTACCCTCCAGCAGCTTGACGACTTGGCTACTACCTCCCCACAGACCAATGACAATGACCTCAGCTACCTCAATGTGGACATTACAACACCAAGACCCACTCCACAGCCCTACAAGAAAAGTCACAATTCCATGCAGATCAACTTGTGCACGACATCCCACAGAAAAAGCTGCTGGAGAAGGAGATTAGATACTAATGAGACTGGAAAAAACGTTGGATGGGGTACATGAGAGTGCCAAACAAGTAAAAGAGCAACAAGAAGAAAGACAAGCAAAACCTGTGACCAAAAATGATGTACCCGTACAGCCACAAGGTAACCCAACCACGGCACCCACAAACAAAGAAGCACCCAGACACACAAGAGATGAAGATGAGATCAATCATGATTGCATACTAGCAGCTATCTCACACCCTGGCAATATTGAACCTTTGCCAATGAACATCAAGGAAGAACTGAACACATGGAACAAAGCCCAGCTAGGTCTGGATGCTAAAAGGTGGGAGCAAGCGTATCAGGAAGAACTGAATTCATTGAAGGAAATGGGTATATACTGACTTATTTCATGGTCAGAAGTACCACATAGTCAAAAAGTACAAAAAGAGAGACCTATATTTAAGATCAAGAGGGATGAGAATGGAAAAGCAGTCAGATACAAGGTGCACCTTGTATTTAAGGGCTATGAGCAGATCTACGGCAAAGATTATCACAAAACCACTTCCCTGACCGCACATATGGAGTCATGGTGCATACTGTTACACGTTGCAGCAATGAAGGGGTGGGACGCCACACAAATAGATGTCAAAACAGCTTTCTTGTACAGTGCTCTGCCAGAAAGTGAAGTACAATACATGGAACAACTAGAAGGGTTTAAAGAACCAAGGAAGGAAGATCATGTATGCAAACTATTGCGAGGACTGTACGGCATGAAACAGGCTGGGAGAATCTGGAACCAGACTCTCAATGAACAAATAGTCACCTGGAGCTTCACTCGCCTACTGTGCAAAATGTGCATATATTACAGATGGACAAACACAGGTACCATTGTAGCTGCAGTCCATATTGATGACTTTCTGTCTATAGCCAACACAAAGGAGGAGAACAAAAGATTCAAGGCACAGATGCGCAAATCCTAGACCATCTCAGACCTAGGCAGACCCAGACACATTGTTGGAGTCTCAGTATCATGGGACAATACTAATCACACAGTTTCTCTCTCTCAGACAGCATTCATAGAATGAGTCATCCAACAATTTGGACAAACTGATGCACATCCCCTTTCCCTACCCATGGAACCTGGGCTCAAACTTCAGTGAACTAAACCAGTGGCACAGACTCAGGAGGAGAAACACAGAATTGCAAAGCTCCCATACAGGTCTTTAGTAGATTGCCTATTATATGTCGCAATTGCAACCAGACTAGATATTGCGTTTGCCATCCAATAGTTATCACAATATCTTGACAGTTATGACACCTCACACTGGAATGCAGGCATCCAACTCCTCCACTACTTAAAGGGAACAAAGAACCTCAGACTGCACCTTGGCAGTCCTGCAATCATGCTATGAGGCTTCACAGATGCAGATTGGGCAAGCTGTGTAGACACTAGGAGAAGTATTAGCAGATATGCGTCTGTCCAAAAACAGAAGACAGTAGTGACTTCATCATGCAAGGCTAAATATATGGCAGCCTACAAATCAATGCAGGAATGCATATGGCTACAAATGCTGATGAAAGGGATCAGATGGGACTTCACAGCAACACCCACAACTCTCTTTTGCAATAACAAGGCAGCAATCACTCTCTCTAAAGATGCCACAGCACATGCACATGTAAAACACTTCAATATAAAACACCACTTTATCCAAGAATGTGCACATATGGGAGAAATAGTCATAAAATACATCAATACTAGAGACAACGTGGCTGACATATTTATGAAAGCCATTCCAAGACCCCTCTTCATATGCTTGCATCATATGCTGGGCATGTCCTAACTCCAATGTGAGGAGGAGAATAATCCAGTCATGTCCATAGTAAGGAGGAGTATCGGGGATGTGATATCTGTGATATCATAATGAATACCACAGCCACAACACCAGGGCCACTGGCCACTAATTGCTTTATACAATCACCTTGCTTTGTCTAGCGTAGAATATATTAACCCACCGTAGACATGCAGTACCCTCAGTTTATTGTGACACACTGAGGGTATGTCTTACTCAAATACTTAGACGCACATATTTACTGACTACAATACCTAGAATTAACTTAATCGTTACTTACTAGGTATCTTCAAATACAGTTCGTTGTAATGCACTGAGGAATTAACTTAATTGTTACTTACTAGGTGCAACTAGTCACTGACCACACAAAAGTAGGACAGGTTAGACTCCAACAATTTCTCCCCTTCCAAAGGTTTCCATCTATGCTCCTTCTTCAGCCTTACCCATTGGTTCCACTCCCAGCATCCAAAGTGCTCTGATTCTGGAGTTATGGCTCAGACAAGGTGGCTCTCCCAGCACTGCCAACACTTGGCTTACATAACTGGAGTTTTCCTGGCTTAGGTAACCATAGTTCTTCTAGCTTCATTAATTTGTAACCAGTTATGAAGAATAAATGAGAAGGTGTAGATTAGTGGGAAAGAATTGAATAAAAGTAAGAAAAGGCTTAAGTTGCAGCATGACATTGCAGGAAAGAAATGTAGTGATTTCTTGAGTTCTGAGACAGTTCTCAAGCTCTGGTTTTATTTTCCAAGAGTGAAAGGGGCAAAAGTCAAGCTAACTACAAGAGACTAGTGAGTAGGTAAAAGAAATGAGTAGAATGTAATGAAATGACATAGAGATAGTAGGAGGGAATAAAAATGCATGATATAACGTGTATTTAACAGGTAGCACTGCAAGTGTAGTGTGAGACAACTTGTAAGTATGATGTAAGAAAGGCTTACCTGCAAGCGCAGTGTGAGACAACAATGTTCTTGTCTCTGCGCCTGCAGATATTTAACATAAAAGTAACAATGAAAGATATATAGACAAAGAAATCTGTGGCTGGTGGCCTAGGGTTGAGTGTGCTAAGTGTGATGAGTGAAAAGGGGTGATCTTATCTTAGCCCAAATTAAGCTTGGGCAACCTCCATTGACACTTGCCTGAATCATGTTCATTTTTCTATTTAGGCAATTTTCAGAGTTTTTACTATTTAGGTTAGGGTTATTCTTTTTCCATTGTTCTGTATAGTTGTTTCCCATGCTTTTGGGGCCCCAGAAGCATCACACCTGGCCTAAGGAGTCTCCAGACTTGTTTTCTTTGGATCTCTTTCTGCCAGGTGAGTAGTTGCTACAGTACTGCTTGTATATCTTCTAATATACTTTGAATCTCCCTCTGCCAGTTGTGTGACTGAGCTACAGCCTCCAGAGATTGCCCTTACAGAAGCCTTCATGTATGCAGTGTACATTTGCTCACTGGTCCTGACTTCAGGCATAGATGGGAAAATTCCATATACAGAATGGTATGGTGGTGAGAAAAACCTGATATATCTCATTTTTGTGTCTTTGGTTTATTGGGCTGAGCACATGTTCTTAAAGAAGTCCATCATGGAATTAAGAGCTGTCAGAGTCCAAATGCTTGGGTGGTGGATGGACAAAACAAAAGGATATTGTCTTGAAGATCTCAAAAATGGGAAACAGAGTTTAGAATGTTACAGAGAGGAAGCACAGACACAATTGCTAACTGGTTATTTGAGGATGTTATTTGCCATTGGAATGCACTAAGAGAAATAGTCACTGACAATAGTGCCCCCATTATTAAAGCCCTTGCCTACCTTGCTAAGAAATACAACCTCCACTACATTTGCATCTTGGGATACAACAAATGCACCAATGACTTGGTCAAACAGCCTCACTTTGATGTGCAGCAAGCACTTTTCAAAGCAGTTGATGGCAACAAATCACAATGGAGCAAGGTAACCTATTCAGTCTTTTGATCAGAATGAGTCACCATCTATAAGCACATGGGTTGTTTACTATACTATGTAGCAACTGGTACTCACTCACTTCTCTCTGCCAACATCATCAAGGCAACATACATCCAGTTAGCCTCAAACAGTATACTGTCCACTACTGACCTAGTTGCTAAGTGCACTATAGACTTGTGATGTTGCTAAGAAGACTTGGTGCACCTCCATCAAACTGTCTTTGCTGCTAGACACCAAGCAGTGCTAAGGTTTGAGACTGACCACAGTGCCACCATTGCAACTATGTTGGACTATAAAGAGGCTTTGGCCACTACAGACAAATGGCACCTTTATAGCCACCCTTAGACTAAACAATGGACATTGTCTCCCTGCACATATAAATTTGTACATACTACAGATAGCACCCTCAGTCTCTTATAATAAACTGAGGGTGAGTAACTTCCATACACCAAGCATGCACAATCCTGACTATACCATAAATTATTACTCTTAGTGATCTATTAGATCTGTGATATATCTGCCCAATTCTAACAAACTACAACTTCTGCCAAGGGTCACTAGTCCTAATAAGAAATTCAAAGGTTGAACTACCCACAACAAGAAGATGTGCCCACAGTTATTTTGGGCCCTTGGTAGTTATCTCCAGAAACCATGGAGGTGCTTACATCCTTTGTAAACTAAATGGATGAGTTTTGCACCAACCCATTGCTACCTTCTGCCTCCTCTCTTACATGGCATGGAAACAAATTCCCTTGCCACTAGATATTCTTGATATTGACACCACCAAGCTTTGTGAACTAGAAGAAACAGAGCTCCTTGACAATGACAACTTGCCACTCCAAGAAGAGGATGATTGATATGCATATGTGCTAAGAATTTCTTTATATTGGCCATCTTACTTCCTTGCTGCTCATTATTTTCATACATTACAGATACTACCTTTCTTGCTACACCTCATATACCTAGCTGCAGTAACATTGTCTAACAGCACTTGCCACTTTGTGCAAGCCTTTCATTTGTCAAGGGGTTTTTGCCACTAAATGTTCCTTTAAGCTTCAAAATTTGTTGAAGTCCATTATTTGCTAAGTCCTTTTTAGGGCTAGCCTTTCTTCTTAAAATATCTCCTAGACACTGTCCTTCCTTTGTTTATCTTTTTTTTCTTGCTAGGACTTCTTTCTCATCTCTAAAATAAGTGTCTCAAAACAAAGTTCAATTGCCTTACAAGTCCAAAATTATACAATATATGCTAACAAAATTGATATACATGACTGACAAAATGTTCAACAATGCATTACAGATTAAAAGGAGTTTGGAAGCAGAGGAGGGTCATTGAGCAGCAAGAAGTCCTCTTCAGCAATGTTATTGGCCTCTTGCCAATCAAGTGCATTGTCCATGTCTGCTAAATAATCACTCAGCACCTCAACTATTGATGAGCCTCCCACAGGTTCCTGTGCAAAAAAGCCACAGCCTTAAGATACTTCTCACCTCAAGGGACTTGGTAATATTTTAGTCTTCCTTTATCGACTTCCACCAGCCAGCAACATGCTAACTAACAAGACCACCAACAAGTCACATGACCAAGTAATGTGCCCCTGCCCTTGCCATGCCTTTTCCACTTTGCTGCTCAATGTCTCCAAGAGCCTGCAAACAAAGTCTACTTCTTATGTGCTATGGTCACATGACACATCACATGCAAAGTCACAATACTCCTGCCTCTTCCACTAGGGAGTGGGTGGCCTCCCATGCCAACAGCTTCTACCATCTTTAATATGTCAAAACTGGCATTTGATGGAACAATGGAAGCTTCAAGCAGATTGACAGCATATATTATTGATGCCATACTTGTTGACTGATGAATAGCTAGGAAACATCATTTGTTTCAGCATTTGCCAATGCTCTGCTTAGCCTTCTCTTAGCAACATTTCTCTGATAATATTTCTCCATAACAGCCAGCTTGGTTGATTAATAGCTGGCAAAGGCTTGCTAACCCTTCCATTTTGCACTTCTTTCATTTTTATAATTTTGGTATAATTCACAGTTTCCTACCTATCTTTTCCTCATATATTATTTATAACCATTGCCTATGCATTTGGCAACATTGGCAAGTTTGCTATCTTTACTCTGTATAAATACTTTACTTTTTGTGTGCATTTCACACAGAAAAATCACACACAGTTTTGCCTACAACCATCTTCACCAGAGTTCAGATCTCTAAGCAACTTTACTCCTCTAAATTGTTTTAGCACCTTTTTCTCTTGGTGCCTGTCTTTTAGTGCCTCTTTTCTTTGCTTTTGCAGTGTTATTTAGGCACTTCTAGGCACTTCTAGTCTCACATCACCAATGCTTTAATGCTTCACCTACAAATCTTTATGCCTAGCACCTATGGCTAGGATATAGTAGCTCCATGTAGCTAAGCACTTTCCATCTCTTGCTGCCTTACCTTAGCATTTTTTTCCAACTTCTCTTAGCAACTAGCAATTCATAGCAAGTTTCTGAGACCTGTCTGGAACTCTTGAAAA
Organism: Termitomyces sp. T73sscA; assembly: GCA_017657235.1. Lineage (NCBI taxonomy): Eukaryota > Fungi > Basidiomycota > Agaricomycetes > Agaricales > Lyophyllaceae > Termitomyces > Termitomyces sp. T73sscA. The sequence goes on along the minus strand of JAGGAP010000359.1, from coordinate 14,379 downwards.
CTACTTGCCCAAAAAGTTAAGTCACTGCCTATCTAGACAGCACTTAGCTCAATTTTGGATTCATCAAAAGTATTGAAATACCAACTCTTTGCTTGAGCTTTTTCAACATTAATACATTTGTAAAGCTTGTTCAAAAAAAAGTTTAAATGCAGATATTAAAATACAGGTTTTCAAGATAGTAATGCATGAACTCAGTCATAGGTATAATTATGTGATTGATTTCCAAGATTTACTAGTAACTCAAAGTACTTTTTTAGTTAAATATAGATTTGTGCTATAGTAATTGTTCAAAACTTAATAAGATAATGAGTTTATATTTTAATAAATACTGGTTATTAAAACTAGCTTTTGTAGAATAATTTTTTGCATGGATTTTCCTGAATATATTTCTATTATGATTTAGTAATAAGTAGCGATATAGTACATATATGCTACAGTATACTATGACTAGATCATAAAAATTGACATATTGCAAATTCACATGACATGTTGTAAAACTTTGCAATCAACAGAGTACAAACTTTAATTTTACTATGAGAAGACCTCAACCTACTCTTCAGCCTAAGTTGAAAATAGGTTGTAAGTATTGGACAATGCAAGAGACATAGATGTCATGTTAAAACTATTGTCAACTTCATTGTTAGAAATATCAAACATTACCCTTGACTGTTGCTCTTGTTGCATTGACTGCATATCTGGAAGCTGCTGTGACAGTGGAAATTGTGTCATTTGATTATTCTGCTATTGCTAATATGCTGCAAATGCATCAAATTGAACTGACAATGAATCTTCAGCTTCAGCTAAAAGCTGTTGATTATACATCTGATGTTGATTATACATCTGATCTTGCTGCTGCTGCTGCTGTTGTTGCTGCTGTTGCTGATATGCTGCAAATGCATTAAATTGAACTGAGGAATCCTCAGCTGAAGCCAAAAGCTGTTGATTATACATTTGATTAAAAGCATTAGAATCTTGCTGTTGTTGCTGCTGCTGCTGATATGCTACAAACACATCAAATTCTGAAGATGACTGATCCTCCATCTGGTTGAAAGCACTTAAATCCTGCTGTTGTTGCTGTTGCTGACATGCCATGAATGAATCAAATTGGCCAAAGAATGATTAATCAACTGAGGCTAAAAGTAGCTGATCATCTACTTGAGTAATATCACTAGAATTTTGTTCCTGCTGTTGATATTCCATATATGCATCATATGCAGTTAATGCTGATTCAGGTGAATCTGCTTGTTGATCATCTCTTTGAGCAGTTGCAATATTACTACCAATGTGCTGCTGATCTCCCACAACTCCATCAGATGAAGTCTGTACTAAATCTCCAGCTAAAGCTGCTGGCTGTTGATAGTGCAACTGATTAGAAACAGTAGTGCCTTGTTGCTGATGTTGTTGATGTGCTGTAAATACCTGTGTAGAGCCTCCAACTGTAGGTACCTGTTGCTGGTTATATGCCTGAATTATGCTTTGTTGATGCTGTAGCTGATATACTGCAGCCGTGTCAGGCTGAACTTGTGCTGCTTTTTCAATGAGAGCTGCTTGTTGCTGCTGGCACAAGCTATACTGCATCTTTTGAGGCTTGATAGGCACATTTTCTAATAGTGGTGGAGAGTGGCTAGAATGAGCATTCAATTGGCTAGAAGTAGGCTTCATAGCTGGCTTTGAATTGTGTGCATTAGCAAGAAGTGTTGATGAAATAGCAGATGGTGACACAGGCAGTATTGGCTGAGGCTGGCACAGCTGTAATAAAACTGCAGCTGGAGGTACAGATAAGGAAGCTGAATTATTTTGTGGTGAATGATGCAAAAAAGTGTTTGGCTTCAATTGTGAGAAGTTTGAAGAGCTTGTAGTTGTCTCATCTTGGTTGAGTATAGTATGATCAAGAGATGCAGAAGGTTTTGAAGATATATTTGCAATAGCTGCAGGAGGGTGAGGCTGAGGCTGAGGCTGAGGATGTGAGAAAAGTGTTGGTTGTTCATATGAAATTGAGAAAGGCTTGGTGTACACTTTGGCAGGTGTAAGTAGAGGCTGAATAGCAGGTGTAACAGGTATTGAAAGAGGATAAGTTGATTGCAGAGATGTTACTGATTGTTGAGGTGCATTCACATCAAAATGCAGTGGATTTTGAACAGTAGAGCTCAAAGAGTGCACATTTTCTGTCAGTGGTTGCACCTGTATATTTTGGAGTTAGAATCACAATCTTTCTAATAGATTAAGAAAAATGAGAACTTACATCTACAAGCAGAGCTTGAGATGATGACTGAGTAGCTTCCATAGATGATGGAGCAGAACCAGGCTGTTCAGTCAACATCAAATGAGGTACATCCTGAGATATTGTTGGCTGTTGAAGAATTACATTTGCAGATTGGAGCTGAGACTGGGTAGACACTGAATTGGAAGAATGCTGTAATGCTACAGATGTAATTGCTGTCTCAGGCATGCTTGCATTGACTATTGGAGAAGAAGTTCCAGGAACAGCAATAGAAGCAGAAGCAGAAACTGCAGAGGCTGCAGACTGAGGAGGATAGTGAGCCTGTTGTTGTCCATGTACTTGAATCTCTGATAGTGATGGTACTTGACTAAAAGATGGTTTAAGCACTAAAGTTGATGCTTCAACTGCACCACCAGCCGCCAACCCACTTGAACTTGTAAGATTTACATGTCCAAGTGTCTGATTGTGAACATTGGCCTCTGAATTTGATGTGAGTGACAATGCTGTAGGAGTGTGGGCTTGGACATGAGTTTGAGTCTGAACTTGAGCCTGGACCTGAGTTTGGAAATGTGAAGGTGAAGGACTTGAAAGTGAGGGTGTGTGTAAATGACCATGTTGGGAAGGCACAGAGGACTGGGAGTGTTGAGAACCAGAGGAGGAGTATGTAGGTAAGTCTGAGTGTGGCAAATAAGAGGGTGAGTGCCTATGTGCAGGTGGAGAAGTAGATGAAGGATGTAGTTGTGTTAACATAGGTGTAGAATGTAGCATTGGTGGGAGTGGTGCATGAACTAATGATGATGAAGTCTGAGTAACAGTGTGTTCTGGCAATGTGAGACGCTGCCCAAGTGCTTGAGTGGAAGGAGTGGAGGATTGATGTTGAGCTGGATTAACTTGTGCTCCAGTAACAGGGGGAGAAGGGTATGGAGATTGAAATGTCTGGTTTCCCTGATGCAGTTGCAATTGGGGAGGTTTAGTCAGTGCTAAATGTCCAGGAGCAGGTTCCTGGGGTTGGTTTAGCCCAAGTTGTTGTTGTGAAGAGACAAGAGTCTGTGCCTGCATGACTTGTTGCTGGACCAGATGTTGTGCGTTTCCAATACCCTGCTCTTGCTGTCCACCAATTGCCGCAACATGAGCGTTGGAAGTGTTCTGTTGGGACTGGAGATGTGCATTGTTCACTTGGACCTGGCCGTTCAGCCCCGCTAACCCAACCTTTCCCGGTATCACATGTCCAGCTAGTCCAACCTGTCCAGGTAATGTCTGTCCAACTAATCCAAACTGTTGTGTAGTATAACCAACTTGTCCTGGTATATTTTGTTCGGTTGACCCAGCTTGACCCAGAACCCCCGCCTGTCCCGACGGCATTGCCTGAGCAGCCTTCTGAGCCTGGATTCTCTGCAGCTCAGCAATCAACACCGCATAGTTAATCGCTGAGGGCGGAGTTGCCGCCGCCGCTCCCTGCTGCGCTTGCAGCAGTAGTTCTTGTCTCTGTCTTTGCTGTTGCAACTGTTGCTGCATCATCAACGCTTGAATCACTGCTGCATAATTCGCATGCGGCTCGCCATTGAGCACTGCCTGTAGATCCGCCTGCGCAACGCCCAGGCTGTTCACCACATCGTTCGAGCCGAAGATTTTCCGAAGCGTTGACGCGGCCTCGGTGATCAGCGCACTCTGCACGATCGCACGCACGGGAACGCCCGTGGTCACTTGCATCGTCGTGCCCGCGATATTCAACGCCGCCTTGCCGACCTTCTTGAGCATTTTGTACGTCTGCAACGCGCCTTCTTTCGTTTTGCGCGCTGCGAGATCGGCTATGAGCGGCTCGGAGGTCGGGGGCTGGGGCGGGCTGTAGTTGGGGTTGGGCGGAGGGAGGAGAGCCGGGTAGCCTGATGCCGATGAGTAGGGGACGGCGGGCGTGTATGCGACGTGCTTTGGGACGCCGAAGAAGCTGGTACGAGTTGGCTGGGGAGAGGGAGGGGGAGGAGCTTGCGCGTATATTGGCGTGGCTGCGGACATAGACTGAAGTTGGACAGGCGTCTGTCCTGCGTAAGTCACAGATGATCGAGCGAAAGTGAGCTGTTGCGGTTGTTGGTATACCGGTGGGAATGATGGTATTATATCCGAAGGAGAGGTGCGTGGGCCTGGGGGCGTCGGGAGGGCCGCTCTGGGAGATGGAAGGACAGGTCCTAGCACGGATTCAGAGCCCAAGTGCGGGGACAATGCAGACACATAGAGCTTCTGGGCCTTGGTCATTGGGAGATTGTTGCAGACATTACGAGCCGGATTGGGCCCTAAAGGGTGTTGATCTGTAACTTGCGGCGGCACGCTGCTTGTGTTAACATAGAACCACAATCCGTTACTGGATGATGGGATAAATCAGCAGCGCTATCTTTGAGAAAAGTTGGGCCGATGTGTACGCACGTTTGATTGATATGAGAGCTCCAGCCGGGCGGTAGAGGGCGCGCGTCTGGGTTGATACTAGTAGCTGCAGCGGGAGTGCTTTGCATGATGGAGAGAAAGACAGGACGGTAGAGATGATAATTGGCAGGGATGACATGTGCGCGAGATTTGGAGGTCTTATAAGGGCTTTAGAGCTATCCGTTTCAGTCCCATACGGGAAATCTGCCGTCAGTTTTGACTGACAGGGCGTACCTGTCTAAGTATCGACAGATAGGTGTGATTATCTGGCAGGTGAGCACATGGCGATGCATTGATGACGATGGTGGAAAGCAACGAATATACATGCCCTGTCATTTTTCTAGTTTCAAGGAGAACAAGGGAAGAGATGAGAAGTACGAATAGGTGTATCCAGTTGAGAGCAGAAGGCTTATTCAAGAAGTGTACTAGGTCGGTTCAGGAACGAGCCGGCGCCTAGGTGTGAATACGTGTCCATCACTCTGTCTATGTGAATATATTAGCCATCATAGAGAACTCATGGTGAGGCCCTCGAATCCGGAAAGGGCGGTGGATTGGTAGTAGTTGCGGTACAAAGATAAGCTTTTCCGATGATCCTCAAGCTCCACATGCACTGACAGGGGCTCAAGGTTTCAAGTTATGCATGGGTAAGCAATCAAAGGTGAATTCAAGAAAAACAAATACAGCCAACGATTAGTGAGGCTGTGAAGCTTGAAAATTCCGAAGCATAGAAAAGATAGTACATTGCAACAAATGATGACCGCCCTGCCACTAAAAGTCATTAAAATCGACATCATCTACGCCACAATTAGCCTCATTTCCATCGATAAACATCAAAATCACTCACTGTTGTCCCCGTCGACAATAACATCCGGCTGTCCAAACCCGTCCATCGCCTCGCCCAACAACACGCCCCCAAGCAACCCACCTCCGACACCCGCCGCCATTGCTCCGGCACCAAACCCGCCACTCTTTTTTTCCTTCTCCTTCTCAACGTACGCAACCTGCGGCTGGCCGCCGTATCCATACCCAGGTCCAGGTCCAGGTCCGTACGCCGGTCCCGGGTTGGGGTAGCCCCAGCCTTGGCCTTGCGGCGGGTAGCCGCCGTACCCTTGTCCTGGCGGGGGCCCTCCGCCGTAGTACCCGCCTGGTCCCTGCGGCGGGTAAGGGCCCTGGGATGGGTATCCGCCGTCGCGGGACCTTTGAGCTTCAGGACTGTTGGGCGGGGGCGGGCCGGATGGCGGAGCGTATGATGCTGGAGCGGGAGGCGGCGGGCCGAGGGGATGTGTCCATGTCGTGATCGGTGGCTTGGCTTTGGTGTCTACGTAGAACCTGCGAGGGGTTGGGTGAGTAACCTGGTTTATTTTTTTAAGACGCACCATGTCTTGTAGCTGAGATCGAAAATGTCAGGGATCTATGAGCGCTAAGATAAGGGCCCGCTTACTTGGGATCATACTGTGTTATCCATCCCTCTGGAAGTGGGCGCCCATCGGGGTTCTTTGTGGACGTATCGTACGTGCTCATAGTGGTGGTAGCGATAAGGAAGAATACGAGAAGACGTGTGGGTTTGTAATCTTTGTTGGGATCGATATATATTGAGTGCCGGACACAGCCCCACGCAGCAAGCGAATCACGCGCAGTTATAATTGCAACATCATGATATGTACGTTGCAACCATCGTGTTAGATCCTTCACATCGGAAGTACGGTACGACTACACGCATGTGGCAACGCAACCAGGCAGATAAAAAGCATTAATGTAGATGTAGAAGCGGCGCAATATATATATATGTTGAGCTGTACGGGTGTAAGCTTATTTAAAGCAAGGGGTAACGTTAAGTGAGGGGACGCAGTTAATAATAAGAATGAATAAACATCGACATTTTGAAACAAAGAAAACGCTGTCCCACCAATCTCAAACCAAAAGAGGGAAGGAAGCATAAGATCACGTATCTCAGTGGCAGACATCCCACTCTTTATTTTGCCGCCTTTTTCTTAGACACCTTCTCCGGGACATGAGCGGGAGCAGGCTTAGGCTTGGCTACTTTGGCCTCCTTGGTCTTTACAGGGGGCTTCGGCACCTCTTCCTCGCTGGTCTCATCTTGCTCGTCCTCACTAACCTCTTCTTCGCTATCCGAGACCTGTACGAGTGCCGCAGCCTTGGTATTCTTAGGGATTTCGTCCTCGTCCGACTCGCTCTCATCCGAATCAGTGTCGCCGGCGGTGGTGGCAGGTGTTGCGCTGGCAGTGACGGCAGAGGCGGTAGTGGGAGCGGTGGCTTTTGGTGCGCGCGCACGTGGTTTGGTTTTCTTGGCCTAAATAGAAAGGGATGTGAGTTTAAGTTGAGTTAACAGGATATCAAAAAGATGGCAAGTTGAGTCAAGACTGAAACGGATGTGATTGTCATCAATGAGATGGTGTCTGAATACCGTTTGATAGATGAAGGATCATCCACGCGTGATGGCTTGTAAAGATGTAGGAAGAGGCAGGGCAACTCACAGCAAGGGCGGCTTCAACGGCAGCATTGGCAGCAGCAACCTCCTCGGGGGAACGCGCCTCGTAGGCCTTTTTCTCATTTGAATACTGTTCCTTAGCACTGGCATTGGCCTTTGTATACACCTGCAGGAGCGTGATCAGCACCCACGACGCGATCGAACACAGAGAATACGCACCGCCTTGTCCTCCTCGCTCATTTCGCTCCACTTTTGGGAGATGAGTGCAAGGAGATCAACGTTGTTGAGATGGGGGTTTTTCTCCTTGAGGTCCTTGCGGATGTCGTTCTGGAACATGATGTACGAGCTCGCGGGACGCTTGGGCGCGTTTGGGTCTTTGACCTTGCGCTTGCGCTTTGCAGGCTTGTCGTCCGCGTCGTCGTCAACGGCGGCGGTGCCTTTGCGCTTTTTGCTCTTCTTGTCGCCGTCGATGGCACCTGGAGACGCGATGAGACGGATAGTGGGCGTCGACGCGCGTGGACGCACCTGAAAAGGAAGAGTCCTTGACGATGGCGGCGAAGCTCTCAGCGAGGGCTGCGGCAGTCTTCATGGACGCGGCAACAGCGGTGAGGCTGGCAGCGAGCTGTGTGGAGCAGTGAGGAAGCATGAGGGCGAAGGCAGGGAGGGCAGACGGACCTTTGCGCTTTGTTCTCCCAATTTTGTAAGCTCGTCAGACATTGGATGAAAGCGACTTTGAAGTTTGAAAGCCATTGTAGTCTTTGTTGTCTCAGGCTGACTGTGGGAAAAGCGGACTGCAAATCGGAGCTTGAAGCCCTGGGTAATACGTGGGGCTGCCTTTATTTATTGTCTCATCAAATACACACAGCGAAAACGCAGAGACGTCCTGGCCAACTGTATATTTTTGGGGGGGCGACGTGCAGAATAACGTTGAACGGGCCTTTGCTGCACGCGCACTAGTGCCGTGAAAAAAAAAGAAAAAGGTTGCTTCAGAAAAAAAAAGCGAGCGACGATGGACAATTTGTATACACCTTGGGTTCACCAATCATCCCAGTTGCTCGGCGACCAGCATGACGCCGATTGGGCCAAGGACCATCCGTCTAATCCTCCCGCCAACACTGCAGAACTCGACATTCCTGATTTCTCCTCCCTTTCCGACATGCCAGGTGCGAAGTGCTGCAGCTGCGCGTATCTATTTATTTAAGCTTCTAAAAAACATCACTACAGTCCCTTCGACGTCAACGGCATCTTCGCAGCAGTTCTTCTCGTATCCCTCACAGAACTATTTTGCGATTCCCGCTCCGTTCAATACAATGGCATATGGAAGCTCATCGTGGCCAACGACCACGCAGTCACATGTGCCACTGTCCAACTACTCGACTCTCAACGGCGCGACCACAAGCGCGGCAACGCCTGCATCCACCTCGACCCCATCTTCATCCACGGCCTCGTCATCACAGCCACAACAGCCAAAGCAACCATCCTCACAGCTCCAGCAAGCTATCATCGAGTACGTATCCCCGATTGATACCGATCGACCTCATCTCATCATCACGACTTAGCCCCTCTTTGACCACGCTCAGTGGTTCACGCACGACGCAGACAACGACGACGACGACGAATAATTTGCAGCATTACCCACATGCTAATTACAATGCCCAGTCGTCGACTTTGCAGCCCCAGCAGTCCTCGTCGTCCCTATCTCAGCAGCAGTTTACATACCCCTCACTCCTCCATTCCTCGCTTTATCGCACCCCGACATCGTATTATCAGTCGCAGCAGCAACAGCAACAACCATCGCAAGGGACACTTTCACCCCAAGCGCTGCACGCTCCCTCAAGTTCTATCCTAGGCGCGCTCATGCCCTCGACCTTTTACAGCCAATCAACGAGCACTTTGACCCCTTCTTCATCTCAAGCACTTTCCCAGTCCCAGTCACAACAGCCCGAACCATCATCGCAACAATCATCCCATCAAGAGCCCCCAGGCAAGACACCAGAGGAGCGCAAAGCGGAGTTTCTCTCCAGACTACGGCCCCAGCTGCAAACCACCAGTTTCTCCGGTGCGGGCGCGGTAAGTTTCCTTGCTGACACCCTGAGGGAGTACGGTGCGACCGACGTCGATGCGCATACGCGGCTTGAGATTCTGACAAGAATGCGCGACGGAGCGGGAAACCACTATTTTCGCGCCTGGAGCGAGAACGGCCTTGCGATGACCATTACGCGCGAGTGGCTCAAGGCGGCACAGATGGCGGATGTTGATAGTCCGTTGGTTGAGACGATTATGCCACTGTTGCATGTGAGTTCAAGTCTACGTTTCGTACGGGATTTTTATTGATCTTCGTAAGATAATCGATCGACTGCCGATGACGCTCGATACACTCAAGGCGTCTAAACTTGGTAAAATTGTCGTCAAACTCGTCAAGGAACCGCGGTCTTCAGGTGAGTTTGTTTTCCTTCTCTCTCTCTTGGGTCTGTTTCTCTTGTCTTTCGGCGAACTGTCGTGAACTATCTAAGATGAAGAAAAAAGAACGAGAATTTCTGTACTCGCAACGGTTGCCCCTGCGCTTGCTTTCCTCTTTACGATAGACGCCGTGAGACACGTATTACAAAAAAAACATGTATCTAACGATCCTTCTTTCAAATAACCAGCCATCAAGGACATGGCATCGAATGTGGAACGAAAATGGCGATCATTGATAAATAATGTGGACCCGTTGTCCTCTAAATCGACGGAAACCGAGGGTAAGTCACGTCACAATCATTCATAGCACTACTGTATTATCCTAACCATCAAATAACATTAGACCTCAAGGCAAAAAATCTGAAACGGAAAGTTGTCGATTCCCAGACATCCCGTCCCGCCCCACCGGCTGTAAAAAAGACTGCCTTGGGCAGCAGCATTGCATCCTCTTCTAAATCCACGGTCGTGAAGAGGGAGCCTGGTGTGGGAGTGTTTGGGGCCATCACAAAATCTACGCCGTCATCAAAGGACGCGAAATCCGACTCGTCGTTTTTCTCTGCACCAAAACCCAAACCTAAGCTACCGAGTTTCAAGAAAGCACCTCCGGCTCCACCAGCACCGATGCCCGCGAAGCCCGGTGCGCCGTCGAACGTCGCGCAGCCGTCATCTGCGAATCCGTTCGAGGAGGCGCTGAAATCGATGGGCCGCAGTACCAGGCGCGATTCGCCGGCGGTCAATACACCCCCGTCGATGTCAGACACGCCGCCGCAAGGACAAGCGCAGAGTAATGGCCTCACCAAGAAAGGCAAGAAGAAGAAAACGGTCACTTGGGCCCCCGCGGGCATGCTTGAGAGAATCAAACTCATTGAGAGGGCTGTCTATGATGACGATCCTGTAGATGTCAGCATTTTTTTCTGTTTCTTCGGGTGTTTTGTACTGTATATTAATCATTTCCTTTTTGTTTGTTTTTTTGTTGTCTTTTTGCTTTCTGTGTGGGTATTGGGATCTTATACAGGGTAATCATACGACGCATACACTGAAGGAATTGGACCGAGGAGAAGGCGCGGCGTTGCATGCACAGATTTTTGAAGAGACACTTGACTGGTCCGAACCAATATGTAAGCAAATCCTTTCTTGGACACAAAGATTAAAGAATTCCAAAACGATGTCTATCCCCTTTACATTTAGTGATTGACAATCCTGTCGTCGAAGAAGATCGTCCTCGAGGCTCAGGGAGTCAGGAGAAGGATGTGCAGGAGAAGAGGGAACAGACGACGCTCGGCGCGTTGTATATTTCACCGGCGCATATTCCCGAGTCGCCCGCCGAACCTCCTCACGTGATCTCGGAAGAGGAGGTGGAGAGGAGCATGGTTGCGATGACTTCTGGACCGGAGGTCGACGCGGTGTTCTGGAGCTCAGGACCCGTGTCTCCCGTCGCACAGTCCGTTGCTGAGCTTGTCGGGCAGCTCGCTAGTGGCGGGTCGGACCCCGCGCTTAGCGGAGCGCAGTTTAATGGTCAGGGGTTAGATCTTGCGGCGGTGGGGCTCGACGCAACGTCGACGCTGGCGGCGGTGCAGGCACTTCCGCAAGAGCAGATACAGAGGCTGCTTCAGCAGCTGCAGCCGGTGCAGCAGCAGCAGCATACTCATACTCAGCCTGGTGCTGCGATGTTCCCACAGACGGGACAACAACAGTATGCTAATAATACACCCGATCAGAACTCAAGTCATAACAACAACAGCAACACATGGGGAACCACAGCCCCTAATTATCAGCAGAGTTATGGGCAGCAGCAGCAGCAGCAGCCGCCGTTTCAGAATCATAACCAAAACCAGGATGCTTCGAATTCGAATTCAAATCCGGGATGGGGAGGACGGGAACGGGGGAGGGGGAGAGGGCGTGGCCGAGGCAGGGGTGATTACGGGCATAGAGACAATACAAGACGATCACCTTGCACTTTTTTCGCAGCAGGAAGGCGAGCGAATCTTACAGTGATTTCCACAAGCAAGTGTGACTGATTGTACCTTCTGAAATTAACAGATGCAAATATGGGGAACAATGTGACTTTTCGCATGAGGCATCATCTTACTCCTAAAGGGGCGTTTACGTTATAAAACGGCTGTACCATACTAGGGCTGAGGGGAAAAAGTGCATTGGGTGTTGTGATCTAGCATTTTGTCCTACATTTATTTTTCTTTTTTTTTTCTCTCCTTCCGGCATATGAGATTGGGCTTGCATGACTCTCTCCCATTCATTGACATGATTATACAGCATTGCAGATAATTTTCTTACCGATTCACTATTTCTTTAGAAGAATAAACCACACGTTGACTCTTATCGTAGATTAGCAGATGTTGTCTGAGAGAAGACTTTTGTTGGACATGCGCATTTAAAACTATAATATGTACTTGGTTGAATTGCACGCACAACTCAATCTGCATGGTCCGTTTGCACCACCATTTTTGTTTTTTGGAGATCCCACTACGTACCGCGCGAGATCTAGACTAAACACTCGTCCGAGTGGCGGTGAGGGAAGAAGACTAAGATGCTCCATCGGTCGCGTTCAAAATGTACTATGCATTCGTTCATTCTGCTTTTCCTCTCTTTCTCTTCTGCACCCAAGCTTGGATAGGTAATAGGTATTCATTCGTATACTCAACTCAACTCACAGATCACGAAAAATACGCACACATGGAGACGCTGGAATATAAATTATAGACATATATGAACAAGAAGAAATCTGCAGGCCGAAAGAGGCGTATAGATGATTACCGTGCGTGGATTAGGGGACAGCTCTTGCTTTAAGTATACCCCGCTCCACGAACGGATACAGGAAGGAAACGCAACTGCCGATTGGTTCAATCATTTCAGTGTGTAACAACTGACAGTGTATATAAAGATTTATTACTCGCAAACCTTCTGCTGTGAACACTATTAAGTATACAGATAATAAGCTTGGTCTCTTACTGATCTTGAAGAACGTTGTTTCTTCACGGGTTAAATTCATATCTTCGTGCAGATTTGTGTTCGCCTTCTTCATCCGGATCGGAGGCCGATGCATAATCTTCAGAGTGTTTGTTCCTGTGTCCTTTGACGCCAACAGAATCGTCACTCGGCAAGGGTCCGTAAATTGTGTCAACCACCTCTTCTGACGCTTTGAGAAGTCGCTGAAAGACACGTTCACCACACTTTCCTTGTGGATCTACTGTCTTGGAAATCGGACCAATCCGTGCACACGTCGCATACACCCCTGTGTGACTTCCGGCTGTGAGATAGGTGACTTTAGTTAACTTATTGATCTCATCCATCGTCCAAGTACAAACAAGGCAGCTTCTTTTACTACATCCGATGGGCTGCTGAACTTTGACATTCGGAGCCGATGACGATACATGTGAACCTTGCTGGCCATGGGCTTGGATTTCAAGGTAGACGATCAGCCTAAGTTCTGCGTGAAGTGTAGTAGTTGCGCGCCGTGGTTCCATATCCTGCTCCTTCCAAAATTTGTTCACTCGTAGGAAATGGTCTGCCGCGTTCTTGCGGTTTAAAATCTGCTTCATATTCGACTTCGTGTTCGAATTCTTGATCCAGTCAATAGTGGCCCAGATATCATCTAGCAATAAACTCTTGAATTCAAAGTCTGCGGCACTTCGCAAGTCTGAGACATCCTGCAAGTCTCTCTTCAAAATCCACTTTACCGTGAATGGCCCGTTCTGCTGCATGTGGTGGATTGCATCATCGATACGAATGTATTGGTGGATCTTGTCGACGTTCCTCCACAGTTTTGATAGTTTCGTATCACCTGTCTTAACAGCGCCTTTCTTGCTAGTGAATTCCCGAAAGAATCTTGACGTTCCGAGGGCGGTTGCGGCAGTTACAACGAAATTGAAGTTCTCGAGAGAAGACTTCTCATTAACGAAATTCTGCACCACACATTTCTTGATGATATCTTCAAGTATTCGCTTTACAGCTGACGGGGTTTCTTCTGCAGAGGTCCTCCGATACAATAGGAAGAAGTCTTCTCTCATTTCTGGAAACTCAGACTTAAATAATCCAAGTCTACCAGGAGCGCTGACAGTATAGGCCTTAACGTGGTCCAGGAGTTCGTTGCAGAATAATTTCATCAGGCCAGAAAGCTTTTTCAGACGATTTTGGACGCCTTCGGCACCACGACGAGCAATGAAAGACAAAATAATGAGCTTATTTATTATGCCAGGGCCTTGCATGAGATTGATCAAAGTGACAGCATCATCTTGGTCCTGTAGGCTTGGGTCGGCATTCCTGGATAAAAGAATGATATTCTTTTCTTCACCAGTCTTGAAGAACGCTGAACCTATGACGTCTCCTTTAACACCGGTCGACATGCATAAAGCAATGGTATCAAGGATATGAAGTAGCGTATCAGTAAAAGGAAGTCGGTCCTCAGCGTTGGACCATCGACTTGCAGGATCTTCATAGTTGGCTAGATTCAAAAGATTCAAGCAGTTCGAGAACTGTAACTGTCGTTTTCGGTCCATGTATACGTACGTAACAGGTTGGAACAAGAATCAAGGTGAGTCTGTACCGTCATCGAAGCGTTGGAGGGTTGTCCTTTATAACTTCGGACTAATCAAGCTTTTCCATTTCTGTGGTACTCGACCGCCACACAATTGAAGGCTCAAAACTCCTATCGTGTTTGATGTTTATGCAGTCAACTGGTTAGTTGCTCGAGTTATTCGAAGAGCCACCGTGTATATGCACTCATCCAGATTCGGAACACTGGCCCTTTTTGTATTTGCAACTTGACGGTGCCACAAAAGAATGCCCTGATGTCGACTGTCGAGGAACTCATGATCAA